>OMOW01001916.1:34813-56178 GCA_900312555.1 Lamprogrammus exutus | reverse complement strand
GTGTGGTCACGCGATCTAGAGAGAGAGAGAGAGAGAGAGAGAGAGAGAGACCATGGGCTAAGGTATAAGTGGTTTTTGGTGAGGATCCTGATCCAATAGTTCCACCACCCCATAGCCTGAACTCATAACTAACGATGAAACAGATTTTGATGTAGAGTGTGTAGATTTTAATACAGGTTTCTGGTCTCAATATTCTGCGCCATTCTACTTTAAGTGGTTGCCAAATTCTTGTGGGTGTAGCCTGATTGACATATTCGGCCATAACTCTTCAACTGTTCAATTGCTACCAAAATTTGTGCACATTCGTGTGCAAATCTTACCAAAAGTTGATGGTAGTTTGTCTGTATAGGTGGCGGTGGTGAGGCAGAGTGATAAATAATCTTTTTATTTTTTTGATGCAGATGCAGATCCTGGTCCAGATTTTTAAATTCTATTCTTATTTAGATTTTCTGTTATCAAAACAACCAATTTATATGTACATATTTACATCTAGGGAAATCTAGTCTTAAGAAGCCTCTATCCAGTTCTTGAAAATGGTGAGCTACAATCAAAGAAATAATTCCAGACAATGCAAGGGATGGGGATCACATTATCCTTAACATTGTTCTGTGGTATTATCACTATTGTTATAATGTGAATATTATAATTAAGTTATTGTTAAAGGTAACATTCGTAATGCACCCTCCTACCGCCAGGGGTAGGCTGTATTTCTGCCCATGTTCTCTGAATGTACAATGTACAATGTAAGTTTCCTGCACGGTTTTGATAAAATTATAATGGTGTAATGCGTGTTTATGACTCCTTACTTCTATTTGAAGTTACCACAGCTATATTGGTAATAGAGGTTACATGTTTCTCTTTGTCCAGATGGGTAGGAATCCCATCCAGGTTGTTGGGTGCTACGGGATCCTTAAGTCTATTCAGGGAAACCCAGACTCAGCCATGGAGGCATTAGACTTTTCTGTAAGTCACTCTTATTCCATCTCTATCTAAATTTCTGTACGTTTTTCTTTTGCAAGGGCTAATTACCCACATCTGTACCTGTCATTCTCTCTAGGACATCACAGTGAACCAAGAGTTTGAAGACTTGTATATGGCTGTGAAAGAAATGTTCCCCGAACTTGCAGTAAAACATGGGGGCAGAATTGACTTATTCAGAAAGCCGAAAGCATGAAGAGTGACACTGTAATTGCTGTAAATTATGCCAGAAAGATGCAAAGAGTCTCCCTATGGCTTTGTGGAAGACTTCAGCAACAGATGTTCCTGAATTAGAAGTAAAAAGTGGAAGCTTGGAAGCATATCATTGGATAAAACATGTTTAAAAGAACTGTGACACCACATCCTGGTGAATGAAATGTATTCATTACACATAAATCTTGTTAAATACCCAATCAAATGGAAATAAACACAATTGAAAACTGGATGATATAATTTCCAAAACGGGCTTGAAACATATAGAGCTGGTACAGTTGTTGAAAACTGACAATACAATACAGGTATCAGTGTTAGTTTTTAGAAAAGATCTGATTTATTGTTATGTAATGTCAGTGGGTAGAATGATGGAGAGGATCAGAGAGCAACACATTGTGTATGAAAAGAGGAGAAAGTGGGCACAAAAGGGACTTAAGTACTGCACTACTGCATGACTAGTTGAATAGAAAAACTATGAAAGCTTTGGGTTTTAAAAAAAAAAAGGAAAAAAAGATCCAATATTAGATAAGAGACCTGTTTACTGCAGCAGGACATTTCAGACATACAAAAACTTAGGGATGTAGACATGTAACTAGGTTAGCACTGTTGCCCCATGGCAAGAGACACAATGTCTCCATGGGTCTCTTCCGGGTGCTCCGGTTTCCAGTCCGGGTAGATGAATTGGAAACTCTGAATTGCTTAAGTGTGACTGAGAGTGTGAATGTCTGTCTCTTATAGTGACAGGCCTGTGACAGACTGGAGACCTCTGCCAATGAACACTGGATGGATGGATAAAAAGGGTGTGCAGCCCCATACTGAGGTGGTGGCTCAATGGGTCACACAACAGGTTTATGACAAAAAAGTTATTGGATTGTTATCAAATTCTGGTCTGTGCTTTAAATCTATTTAAGATATACTCAAACTTAATGTTAATGATATACAGAAAGGACATTTTAATGGACTTATTTTTTTTTAAATGATGGAGTGTTTAGTAGAAAAATATCACATTTTCAGTATACCTCATCACTGAAAACGACTGTAAAGGCTTGTGTGACGATAGGGGGCAAAGTCGGGAAAATGATCCCTATAAATTCTGACATTCCAAGAGTTACTTCCTTCTCCTTTGCGCTGCAGATTACAGTTCCACCACAGCTTTGACAACTGGAGTCACTCCTGGAACCGTTTATTACGTGATACTCATATATATCAATCAGTCATTGTTATGGGGTACTCCGCTTATCAAGCCTGATCGATAATCTGTATTCATCGCTGCAGCGAGTCACGTGCGTCTGTGTGTGTGTGTGTGTGTGTGTGTGTGTGTGTGTGTGTGTGTAAACCGTGCGAGCGCTGTCCTGCTAATAACGTGCTGCTAGCTGTCAAAACATCGCAGACCGCGAGCTAAACATTAACCAGAGCTCAGTGTGTTTACGTGTCAAAAAGTTATGACTTTTCAGAGGACAATGGCGACGGCTGGCTGCGTGTGGCCTAAAGGACAGCTGCTCTACAGGTACTCTGTGGGTGTGCACCGAGTGAGCAGGTAAAGAGGTTCTTAATCAGATTTAATTTAGCATGGTTTTAATCATAAGCCTGTGTGGAATTCACTACGAGCTGCTAAGAGTTGATATGATTTCTTGTTTGGCTCGAATTTAATCACCAGCAGCACCAACACATGTAACATAACCTAAAACTTTATATTTGGGTGATTGGCTTTGTGCGTTTCTTCTCACTTTTAATAAAGTAAGTGGCATAATGAGGAAGTCGGTCAAAGTGTGCTTTTATCACATTATGATTTAGTATCATTGTGTTGGGGTCATTAATAAAGCAACAGGGTATCAGCTTTAATCATTTGCTATACCACTGAACTTTGTCCTGTATGCTACAGCACAAATGCCACTGGTTAAAACAACATTTGTGGCTAAACATTTTCCTGTGAAATATCTGAGAGGTTACCAAAGAAAAACAGATAGACTCACCCAATGGCCCAGAAAAAAATGATATACAAATAATTAGAATAAAACCATTATATGCATATCACTTTTAATATAGTTTGACTAGAATTTACAGACACTCTGATTTTGAAACAAAGCTGTGGAAGTCTTTCAGTGGTCCTTCTGTTTGTTGTCCAATTATGTATGGGAGCCTTTTCTAATTGTGTATACCAATAGATTTATGCTGCTAGACTAATTCTTGATTTCATCATTTAGCTTTTTTGCTCTAAATGAGGTAGTAGGCCAGATTTGTATCACTGGCATATGTAAACAAATACATTGTTTTCCCAGCTTCTTGTGTGTTATATCAATTTGAATCATCCCTGATCACTTTTCCTGTGTTTTCCATTTTATTTTCACTGAAATAGCTCCCTAAGGAACAAACTGAACACATGTCATCTTCCAGTCTTATTTCTCTGTCCTCTGGCTTTCTAAGTCACTTATTCGTGTGCAAATACAGATTGGACTGTCCTTGACTATGACAGTAGCTCTTAAAGTGAGCGGTATTCCTCTTTCATCCACTCCACAGCTACAGTCAGTAAAACAAGTTTTATGCTGAGGACGCGTGCATATCAGCCCACTCACTCATACACTATGTATGTTTTTCATATCAAAGGATATTACCATAACTATCTTTTAGCCCATATGTCACCCACATCTCCATTTTCCTTTTAAGTTTTTTTTTTAAATGTATGGACAACTTTCTGTTTCATGTTTTTGCCTGTGAGCCTTCATGAAACTTTCCTTCATCTTGTTTTTGTGTAGGAGGTTTTCAGAGAGCAGTGACAAAAACTGGTTCCGTTCCTTGTTTGTGCACAAAGTGGATGCCAGGAAAGATGCCCACTCCAACCTGCTGTCAAAGAAAGAGACCAGCAACCTGTATAAAATTCAATGTAGGCATAAGGCTTCTTTCTTCAGGCGGTGTGTTATCCTTGAGTGAATGCTCGTTTTCTCTAAGCAGGGGGTTTGCAGAGGGTCAAACCATACTGAATGTGATGTGGTTACACCACATTAGAAATGAATTGAATTGAGTTTAGTGTCTCTGCAGAAAGAAAAACAGTTTGACAAATCATATTAATTTAATCCATACTGGCTCTATGACCTCAGAGCAAACTAAAAGTAGCATGAGAGAAAAGCGCTATGCTAGGAACCATGTAAGACACTGGCAAATGCAAGTTATGCTATTACACTATCGTGTCTATGAATTTTGCCACATAACATCAAAACAACTTATCTGGTTTTCTGCAGTGTGTGTGGTGATAAATGAATCTGTCTCTTGTGGAGGAACCTGTCATTGTATCCAGCTTTGATCTTTTCTGTGGCGCACATCGCACCATGTCGGGATTTCAATTTGAACACTCAGCCGTAGCCCACAACCTATTGAAAATGAATCCCTTTTGTATATGGAAGTCTTTGCTGAATCGGAGTGTGAAATTACTTTGATGAAAATTTTGATTGTTGCTCGTATTTAAAAAAAACAGCAAGTTCTGTGTAAGAAATAAAAAGTTCTGATGTCTCTCTCTCTCTCTCTCTCTTTCAGTTCACAATGTCAAACCAGAGTGCCTGGAATCATACAACAGTCTAGAGTGAGTGCATTATATACATTTCTGTTTTCATTGCTCAACAAACACTCCACATTACCACCAGCAGTCAATTTATGTTTTCATTCCTTTGCTTGCTTGGCTGGGAGGACACTAAAACAAATTCTGAAATGAATGCTTCCATTAAATCTGGTGGACAGATAGGTTAGATAGGCAGCACTGAGCCAATTAGAGGCTAATTAGATTTTGGCAATGATATGGGTCTGGGGTTTCCCCCCATTAACTCAGATAGACATGGATCTGGATCCTGAGGGTATTCATGCAGGGTCATTAAATTAATTTAGCTTAAAATTGAAGTATTATGAAATATACTGTTCTGGCTTCATCCCAAAGTGGCTTATTGACACATAAATGGTGTCAGTATGTGTAAAGTGATTCTGTTCTTTTTCTATTCTTTTTTCACTGATCTTAGAGCTGAGGTGCAGAGTAGACTCCATCATGATGAGGATTACCCATGTGAAGTGGTAGGAAGCTGGAATACCTGGTACGGGGAACAGGACCAAGCTGGTAAGCAGTTCTGCATCAGTGCATAGGCAGATCACTCCACAACGTTGTGTATTCTTGTACTCAAGTTATTCAGTAGGACCCTCTATTGAGCACAACATGTACATTAAGTGCTAAAAACTGGTTTAATTTTTGTCTTGAGGCCCCATGAGAGGCACTGCTAAATCTGAGTGCCTGCAGTTGGTTGCAAATTCTTTGGCAAATAGCCTAGCAAAATACACACAATGCAAGATGGCTGTAGCATGCTGACAAATATATGTATATGATAATGCACAAGATCGTATGGATTATCTAAAGAACATTCTGTTTAATCCAATAACTCCAGTGAGCATGAAGCGATCACATAAAAATGGAAGTGCTGTATCTGTTGGTTGTGTAGGTGGGGATTAGATTTTACAAAGTGCAACAATGACATCTACTGTTGTGTTTTTGCAGTGCATCTTTGGAGATACAGAGGAGGTTACCCAGCCTTGACTGAATGTCTTAATAAGTTAAACAAAAACAAGGTAGCATGCTTAATGTTCATTCTTTTCCCGTCTCGGGTAGAATAAACAGAAATACAAAGACAAAGCTAATTACTGTTTCATCTCATCTTTGCTGAATTTTAGTCTAGAAAGGTCAAAGTATTGTCTAATGTTTAGAGAGTAACAGTTTATTTTCTCTCTCAAGGAGTATTTAGAGTTTCGTAAAGAGAGGGCAAAAATGTTGGTGTCAAGGCGGAACCAGCTTCTCCTGGAGTTCAGTTTCTGGAACGAACCCCTGCCCAGACCAGGACCCAACATCTATGAAATGCGCACTTACCACCTCAAGGTAACTACAGGACAAATTTCAAAACTACATGACTCACTCTGTTCTTTGAGTTGCATATACATTCAATTTGACTTCTGTGTGGCTTTTTGCTTACTGGTCTCTGTAATTAGGCCACGCGTTAATGCATTTATTTTTATTTCAAAGTTATATTTTTAGATAATCCAAAAGGAAAAGTCCAAGACATTAAGAGGTTGGAGCCAACTTTTGCCTATAAAACAGCATAAACTGGAAATATCCATATTTGACAAAGGATAGATGGTGACCGTGGCAGTAATGCTGCTGTGATAATTAAGTGATCCTCCATTGGTACCTAGTATTCATGGGACCCTAGCATATATTTCCTTGCTTGAGTCATCAAATGATTTATGTTTGGGGAAAAGAGCACAGTGTGATTCTTACTGCAGTATCAAGGATCACTTGGGGCACGCCTGTTGGTTTGAATGAGTCTTGAGTGTTCTCCTCTTCGCTCTTTAGGAGCGAATCATTTTCGTAACTGGAGACAAGTACCTGATAAAATGTTCAAAACAAGCTATGATAAAAATGTGCAACTGTCACCTTTCATTTTGATGTCTTTTTTCAGCCAGGAACAATGCTTGAATGGGGAAACCACTGGTAAGGCTTTACAAGATCATTTAGCATAAAATATAAATGATGTTGGTTATTAAGTAATTTGTTTTCCAAATGTGAATATTTTCAATCAAACACTCCTTATATTCATGAGAATAACATCTTTTACCACAGGGCAAGAGCAATCAAATACAGACAAGAAAACAGCGAGGCAGTGGGCGGGTTCTTCTCACAGATCGGTGATCTATATGTTGTCCATCACTTGTGGGGTGAGTTGACACATACATCTTAGAGGTATTGTTTCAGGTATTTGGGGGCAAGCCTGAGAGCCAAGCTAAACACACATGTAGCATTCATGCTACCAAAGATCCGTGGGATTCCTGCCCAAGTTTCGGACCTGAAATTCTTGTTTGTTGGCCTTAGCGAATGTAGTTTCTCAATGTATTATCCCATTGAAAAAGGACAATGGTAACAAAAAAGTCAGTAAAAGTAGTTTCCACCCATTGATTTAATTCAACCAATTTGATTAGTTCTGCATCCAGAAGCTCTGTCTCAGAAAATAGTTTCTTCAGCTAAAAAAATTATTATTAAGAGTATTACTTTTTTAAAGTAGAAAGAGGACATGTCAAAGAAATCAGCATGGGTTGGTTCCTTGTGTTTGCAGCTTATGGAAGCCTCCAGTCCCGAGAGGACACCAGGAACTCTGCCTGGCTCAAGGAGGGGTGGGATGTAAATGTGTATTACACAGGTAAGTGACACATATCAGCAGAGACTGTATACTACTACATACAAACTACATACTCCAGTACGTGCCACATGAGATTACAGATATGCAGTATAATGCATCATGTTCCTCTGAAATGCTATGCTATGCTTGGAGGGATTGTGTGATAGCTTTGTCATTTTTGTTAATATTTGGGTCTAGTTTATGTCTGAAGTTGAGGTTGCGGTGCTAAAATAATTTCTTCTCAAACATTAGGACAAGAATGTTAAATGATAAAATAAACCACCACCATATTAATTTTAATGTCAAGTCAAGCCTTTTTTAGCAAGTAAGGTAGTGTTGATGTAGTGGTGCACCACTGCTAAATTAATTCAGAGGTAACAGTGTGCTATGCATGGACTCAAAGCAGAATCTATGAATGAATATGAATGCAGGAAGCGCTGGGAATCCACCATACAACAGTGTAACGATACCAATTTAAATTGTTGCGTAAAATATCACTTACTTCAAACACATTTCTCTCTGTTCCCCCTCAGTGCCTTTAATCAGAAGCATGGAGTCCAGGATAATGATACCCACCAAGAGTTCTCCTTTACAGTAAGGAGACAGCTGGAGCTCAGTCTCCAGCTGATACCAGAGCAACATGAAACAAAGATTGGTCCTGCTGATTTTAGGTTTTGATGGATGATCTGTGTGCTACTGCTGTGTATTCAAGGAATCACTTTCTACTGACTGGATGATACAGCAGTCAATCAGGAAATATAATGATGTTGTACTTGTGCTGTGCTGTATATACTTTTTAAGTACAGAAATAACCAGATGTCTAGGTCAAGTGTGTGTGTGTGTAAGAGAACTGCAAACTGGGAGAACAAAATGCTAAATTATCTGTAGTAAATTACAGTATGTCGTGATAGAATTATGATTGTGCTATGTGCTTTATCTTTGGTCGTCTTTTGTTTTTATTATGATTTAATTAGTTTTTTGTTTGTTTTTTACCCTGAAATTCTGATCTACTGGAAACCTTTCATGAGTTGCAGTATTATGATTGCATATGAATCAATGAGTGTGATCACAGAGATTCATAGCTGATTGTGGAAGTGTTGGAGTAAACAACAATTACATTAGACTACCTCATGATCATGTGCACATGAACTTCTGGTTTGAAGTTGCCAGCATTTTCAAAATAAAAGTGGGGTAACGTCTATGGATTCTGTGTAAACATCAGCACCAATGTGATCAAAGAATTTAATTTCCATTAATGTATCAAAAGTGAAACATAAATGGATATTAGACTTTTTAATTGAGCTTGTTTTGTATAAGTTTTTCACTGTCTCAGCTGCAAAATGTTGTGTTCATCTATAGACAAATCTGAGTTTCAGTGGGACTTATGTTTTATGTTAAGCTATTGTACTTATGATTGCCATTCAAAAATTAAAAAGAGTCCATTCCCAAGGAAACCCAAGAGTGGTATCTGTGGGACCTTAAAACATTTTTTTTTAAATATTTGGGTTGGGAACTCTGTGCACATAAAGTTTTACATTGCTTTATTTTATGATATTACATTTCTAGTGAAATAATCAGAAAAATTGAGGAGTTAATGATACCTGGCTGAACAGACGATTTAAAAAAACAAAACAAGAAAAGGGTGTATGTGACCGTCTGTGCAAGATAGATTTTCATAGAATAGGTTTTGATGAATTAAATTACTTTTTTAAATATCACTCATCCAAACGTTTCATACAAGCTGAGAAAAGTTGCAGATACACCCCTTTCAGATTCAAGCCTCCTTATTCATTGATCACATTCTTGTAATTTCATAGCAACTAAACATAAACAACAAATACACAACCAAAAAATTCAGCAACAGCATTAAATAACAAAAAAGGACATGATATCAAAATAAATTTAAAAAAACAAGCACAAAATAAACAGGTTCAGAACACATGAACACAAACAAGTAAATAAATAACCAGCTAAAACAAACAGCGAGTAAACAATAGCATAAAGCAACAAATTGAACAACAGATTTAAAAAAACAAAAATCAACAACCTGGCTTTAGATGACAAGTGTTGGCAGTAGACTCAAGTGTCTCCCAGACCCTTTTAATGGATTCAAAGCACCCAACTTCTAGGAGCAGCTTTAGTTTTTGTTGTCTTATCAGGAAGGAACCCTTGTGATGTCATAGAGGTCACTTTCTCCCTCTATAGGTGACTATGTAGTGACTAATATACTGAACAAAAATATAAACGCGACATTTGTCAATTTCAAAGATGTTATTGAGTTCAAAGGTAATAAATGTAAATGAGTCAAGTGAAATAGATTCATTAAGCACTTTATTGATTTCATGTGATTGGGGATACAGATATGCATTTGTTAATCACAGATTTCCCAAAAAAGAAGATACCATGAAATGAACAAAGTACTGATCAGTATCTTGTGTGACCACCATTTGCCTCATGCAATGCAACACATCTCCTTCGCATTGAATTGATCAAATTGTTGCTTGTAGCCTGGGGAATATTCTCCCACTCCTCTTCAAAAGTTGTACGAAGTTGTTGGACATTGGTGGGAACTGGAACACGCTGTTGTATGCGCCAGCCCAGAGCATCCCAAACATGCTCAAAGGGTGTCTGGCAATTATGCAGGCCATGAATGAACTGGGACGTTTTCAGCTTTGAGGAATTGTGTACAGATCCTTGCAACACGGGGCCGTGCATTGTCATGCTGAAACATGAGGTGATGGCGGTGGATGAATGGCACAGCAATGGGTCTCAGGATCTCATCACAATATCTCTGTGCATTCAAATTGCCATGGATAAAATGCATTTGAGATATTCCTGCCCATATCATAACCCCACCATCACCATGGGCCACTGTGTTCACAACATTGACATCAGCAAACCGCTCACCCGCACGATCCCGCAAGTGAAGAAGTTGGATGTGGTGGTCCTGGGCTGGCGTGGTTACATGTGGTCTGCGGTTGTGAGGCCTGTTGGATGAACTTCCAAAATCTCTGGAACAATGCAGGAGGCAGCTTATGGTGGAAAAATGAACAGCCATTATTCTGGCAACAGCTCTACAGGACATTCCTGCAGTCAGCATGCCAACTGCATAAGCTCTTAACTCATGAGGCATCTGTGGCGTGGTGTTGAACATCAGCAAACTCAACATTTTAGGGTGGCCTTTTATTGAACCCATCATAAGGAATATATAAGGTTTAGTGATCATGGCTTTTAATCTTGATCTTGATATGCCACACCTGTGCAGGAGATGGATCATCTTGACAAAGGAGAAATACGAGCCAACAGTGATATAAACAAATTTGTGGGCAAAATTTGAGGGAAATAATATCTTTGAGCACATAGAACAAATCTTTGAGGTGTTATTTAAATGAATTGAAAATGGCAGCAAAAATAAAAGTGCGTCTGTTTATATTTTTGTTCAGTGTATTTGTTGTCACATGCAGAATAGTGTTCTCCTAGACCTGTAAACTAGAGCTCTTCATGGACAGAATTAACCCAATACAATTCAGACCCATTGGACAAAGCTGACATGCATGAGGGCAATCGGACTAGACCCTAGGGCTCAATTTTTCAGTTCACACTCTCCAGCTCATCTCAAAAAGCACATCTTCTCCTGCAGTAATCATGATTCACCACTTGATCAGAGCTGATCGTCTGCTTAGATCCACATTTGACATACAGACCCGAGACATTTACACATGGGACCCGACCAGATTACACGGAATATAACTATAACCCAGCATGACTCGGGCCTCGGGTTGTGTCTCAGTGCCTGGGGAGGAAAGAAACCGTGAAGACCTCGACGGTAAACTGAATTTGATGTGTGAAACTGGTCGAGCTCCGTTATTTCGATTTAGCCGGTGTGACTTTCCCACCTTTATTTTGAAGGCAGGAACTATCCTAGACCGGAAGCTGAACATCCCCTCCTCTTTGGCGCTGGTCTGACATGCAGAAACATGTCTAACCTGTAGCTTTAAGAGCAGGAGGCGTGTCGCTCTGCTCTGTTGTTTGAATATACAGTAGTTCACTGGAGCTGGAGTCGGGTTGCATCGGATGTTTCTTTCCTTTATACCAAGCCCTGATGCGAAACCAGTTCAGTGTCGCTGGTGCTAGTTTTTGTCCTCGGTAACGAGCACCGGCCAGCTCTGCGTAACGCATGAGTGGTGTATGTTAGCTAGGAAGGCGTTTCTCTCGTTTCATGCAAACACGCCGACGATATGGACTTGCACATACTGGACCACAGGCTGCGGGTCACCAGCATAGCCAAGAACGGGTTGGTGAATTACACACATCCGCTGATAAAGCTGATATTTCTACGGAACCGAACGCGGTAAGAATGTGGCGTGAATCAGCCTGATAATCCTGCCTCTTCATACACAGGCAGCCAAGTCATTATGTTTACCTTGTGCATGCCCATAGTTGCCTAAATACATTTCATATTGTTATGCTGCAGTTATATTCAAGTGTGTGGCCCTCTATGACAAATATTTAAGTTTGTACTAAGAGCGTATGAGCCAAACCAACAGACAAGATTGCCTTCTTATTATATTTGCTCAGAGGCAACTGCAATCAAGCCCTCACATTGCATCATTTTATATCCTGCATGTGTGCATAAATCGTATTACATCACATTACATCCATATACCTGAGAAGCCATGCAGAGTCCACCACTTTATTTGAATGAAATGTTTATATTTGAACAAGATACAGTTTACACTTGACTGCCATATAACATCCAGCTTATGAATTGTCCGGATATCATGTTGGCACTAGTGGCAGTTTTTAATAAATCCCTGGAAATCCTCCCATTGTTATGTAATTGTTCATTACTCTGGCTGCACTACATACAATATGCATGGCAGGAAGAAAAGACCAACATCTGTCTTCCAGCTCCCCTGTGATTCCATGCACAGATGAGGGCCGCAAAGTAACAAAGTGTCGAGCTTAAATGAAATTGTTAGCAAATGTCAGGGAGGATTATCCTCCTCTGGTCTTTGTGACATCTGTTGTCCAGATATCACACTGTCCTCAATGCTTTGCTATAATCAGCATCCTACCAGTATCAGCTACCACAGCACCAGGCCTGTTGTAATCAGGTTATCAGGCAGTCTGCATGAATGGGTCGCAATCTGCGGATATACCTTTCTCAATGATTAATTAAATAGAGAAATAGATGGAAAATTTAACATTTTCCATGTGTCCATGCTGCTTCTGATCTCACATTTGTCATGTTAGTATTGTGCAATAGGTTTTGACATGTCCAAACAACTGTGTCGTGATGAATTGCACAGATATTGCCTTATGAAGTAGTGCAATACCTAGTCACTGTGAGTAATACACAGATGTACTGTGACTTTGAACGTGTCAGCGTGCTGCAATTTAGGCAAGCCGATTCATATTGAGTACTACTTGTAATAAGTATTTGCTTTCATGGCTACAACATGTTGGCTGCATTTCTTTGCATGAGCAGCCTGTGTGTTTTTCTGTGTGGATGTGCATTTTTGAAGTTTTATGTCCTCTTGTTGTGGTGTAGATGTGTTAGTCCTTGTTATTTCCCATTCTTTTGTCAAACTACAGTATATGTAGATGGGGAATGGGGTGGGGCAGAGACTTCATGGCAGCTCCAAACAATCGTGGAGCAAAACAGGCCTGATTGCCTCAGTTGGTTTTAGCCCTCTCCCTGTTCCAGGCCGCTGCTATTCATTAGGCTGCAGCGCCATGAGGGTGAGCATGAAGTGCTTGGGAAGCAATCCTGAGTGGAATTTTAAGGAGGTAATCACTTCTTGAAGGCAGGCTTATCCAATTGTGAGAAGGGTCCGTGTAAATTCCATTCATTGGATTTCCGATTCTGACACAAAAATTGGGAAAACACATTTTCCGACCTGTTTTGGAAAGTCGAAGAAAAAAATAAATATCAAAGCTTTCAAAGAATGTGGCTCAAATTTTTACATTTTTATTCTCAATATCAATTTTATACACTTTTAGTAACCTGGAAATCAAAGCACAGAAAAAGTCAAGCTAAAGTTTGCTTGTTTGAAGGTGACACAACCTTGCCTATAGTCGGCAATGGCTAACTATATCCTGTTGAAGGGAAACGAGGGTTATCCTCAAGGAGGACAACATGATCAGTCTGAAACATAAATTGGCTGATGTATTACAACATCAACAATGCAAACTGTAGGCCTGCTTGTAGCCCTACTGATAGTAATTTACTAACCAGTGTCAGAAATAATGTCCTGTTTTTCATTTTCCGATTTTTGTTTCAGAGTAGGAAATTCAATGAACGTAGGGTAAACAGACCAAGAAGGTAGCTACTTGTTCGCCATTATCACACAACTGAAGACATGCAGTAAGTGAATTGTCAGGCTAAGTCAGGCTTATGTCTCAATTTTTTTTTAGTGGTGCAGGGGATCAAAGTAGTCAGGAACACTTTGTCTAGAGTAGAGATAAGCACCCTTTTTTGATGAGGTACTGAATGCCATGAAGGTCATGTCTGCATGTGTGTTCATGTATGTTCTACTCATATAAACTAAATAGGCCTACAGCAGCCAGACAAGGAGAAGTCTCCAAAGTGAGCGCATTTTCCTGCTCCTCACTAGTGTGCAACAAAGTCTTGGGCTTTAGCCAAAGGTTCAGTCTTCCTTGAAAGCTTTCATATTGTAAAACAAGTTTTTGTGTACCTCTTTGAAGACTTGCAAAACGTGTATGTGTGCATGAGGCACACAAGTTGAGCTTCTATTGTAGACAGAGGGGAGAGAATAGGGCTTAAAGATTAACCATTTGCACATTGAAACCATGATTTGAAAGAATAACATAGATAGAAGAGCTGCACTTTTAATTCCTGCCCACATGAAGACAGTTGTTTTAACAAGTTTTTAAGAAGTGAAGTTAGTTAATGCTAATTCCATGAGTTAAATGAACTCTGGTTGTGTAAACTACTTGCAACTGCATAGTTTCCTTAGATTCTTATCATGTAGGAACAACATAGACATGCACTATGTATACCAGGGGTTCTCCAAATTTATGAACACCTCTGAGCAAACCAAAACATCTAAGCACCACTGTCCCAACACACACACACAACGCATGAGCGCATGTGTGCTGCATTGACACGCTCATAGAGTGGAAGTACATAGTATACACACGGGGGACGAGTCGGAATAGTTTCAACAAAGAATTGTCCCACAAAATGTTATGTCCATAGATTTCAATTGTTTTGGTTCAAGTACATCTTCTGGTACACGTACCACAGTTTGAGAACCGCTAATGTAGACCACCAATGCAAGCCTGGCGTTTAATTTCTAGAACATAATCTCCATTCAAATCTTGGTATTGGTCGTAAAATTGGCGAGTAGATAAACGAAGCGGTAGAAGTTCTCGCCATGTGTTGGCTTCGGTTGTTGTTGGTGTTTTGATAAGTGCGATAATGGCTGATGAAAATGTATCGGCCTGATCCAGAAGTCAAACTGGACGGTGGATGCAGCCCTGCAGGCTCAGCACTGCCCTCCTTTCTCCTCTAGGCAGCTCGCTTACGAAAGCCCGGGCTGAAACAATGCCTCAGCTGAGCCAGGAACCCAGTGGGGAGTTTTCCACTTGTCTGCTTCAGTGATCTGTCAAGGCTGGGACACTCGCTCCCCTGCTCAACACAAGGCTGCCCACCCCCCCTGTAATAATAAGCATGGAGGTCAAGAATAAACTTTCCCATTGTTCCAAAAAAAGAGGAGGCCGTGAGAATGAGGCGTACCACCCTATAGGTCGGCTTATAGCAAGCTGGGACAAGTAGCGGACTGGCCGGCCGGTGGCGAGGGTGCTGCGATAGCTCGAGCGACACTCCTCACACTTGTGACAACATCAGTTTGCACCGCTCTTATCACATTTCCTCAGCTGGAGCATCAATTGAGACTCCCCTTTCGCTCCCTCATCACCACTACCACCCATTGCTTTGTGCAGCTGGATCAAAGTCCAGAAATGTGTTTGCTTTGGTTTTCAAAGTCTTCTCCTTCCCCACTTGGTTGCTTCCCCGCTACCTGTTGCTCTGTTGTGTCGTTCGGTTGTTGTCCTTCATGCTTCAGTAGGACTTTGCGTTTCTAGCTCATTACCACCGCTTATCTTGCACAGGCTGTGTGTCGCAGCACAGTGTAAACAGAAATTGAATAACGTGTTAAGTTAATTTTCTAATGTGCTGTCAGCATCATAGTGAGACGTCTTATTTTCACAAACAGGAAACCAGACATGCACAGTTTTTTCACGGACTGACTTCCCTCAGGTTACACAAGAACACAAGTAAAGGCCTTTGTGCTACATCAGCCTGCACTGAGGTTTGGCCGCCTTGAAGGTGTTATGTATAATTTAAAAAAGAGATAAGACTAATTGAATCCTTGTACTGTCTGATTGTGCATTCACTGGATATCTCCCCCTCCAAAATGCATAATGTGATCAGGGCTGCAACAACCAATTATCCCTATTATCAGTCAATCATCCAATTATTTTTCCAATTAATTTGGTCCATGAGATGTCAAAAAATAATGACACCTTTTTATCTCAATTACCAGAGCATAAACTGGCATATTAATTTCTCTCAGATGGAAAATACTCATTTCTGATTGATTGGCAGGTGTTAAAATCATGTCAGGACACCTCAAACATAGTTCTAGTTGAACAGTTTAGTAGCTGTGCCACATCACTGCTCAGCAGACCACACATTTATCTCAGGTAACCTTGCTATTTAACTCTGTGGTGAATTGGACCGATCCTTGTATATATCACTTACATACTTTGTCTCGTCAACAGTCAAAATGATAGCGGTTCCCAAACTTTTTGAACCAAATACCACATATGAGCAAACCAAAACTAAACTAAATACAACCTCATCAACAAACCGCTAATTCCAAGAGAGTTCACAGAAAAACATCATGTTTGTATCTGTGCTGTGTACTGCGAAGTTTGCTGTATGAGCTTGAAAAGGAGGATAGACTGAAAAAACGTAAGAACTTTCCAGAGTCATCTGGCATAAATTATATAAATAATAGATTTTCTCTCCGTCGACCATTGACTAGTCAAATTGCAGACGAAACGTTTCAGCGCCATTCACACTAGTTGGACAGATACTGTACTTGGCGTATGCCACCTGCAGGAAATGGCGAGCTGGGGAAGGTGAAAGGTCAATAGGAAACGAGGGGGTTATGAAAACACAAAAGGATGCTGAACTTGCTATCACAACAGTGTTAGTTACACTCTCTCTCTCTCGCTCTCTCTCTCTGTGTGAGGTGACTGTCCCGTCTCAGGGCAGGGGGATTAGCTTTTGCTTTGTCAGGACTTTGGCCAGTCTCACTCTTCTACTGTAAGAACCTAAGAACCTCAGCTGACTGATAAGTGGAGGAAGAGGAGGGTGTATCTCAACGGAGACGTACAGTAGCTCTTCCCTCAAAGGAAACAAAGAGAGGTGAACCGCGTCAAAATTGTTCACAACCTCTCGAACAAAATTGACAAAAACCTGAGTAAATCGACGACATTTGGCAAACCTGTGAGAGTGGTGAATGTCTTAACAAATGCTTTATCTCATTTATTTCTTTGCAGAGTGGATAAAACATTCTCATAGAGCGATATCACAAATATGTTTGGAAGTACAAAGGTGTGAGCAGAATTCAATACTGCATTCAGATTTGATAAACTTGTGTGGAATCGTGTCAGAACGCTTTAGCTTCAAAAACACAACTCTAGGCAGGAGTCTGGGCTTCCACACAGCATTTCTGTTGCACTCCAGGTTATACAGTGTGTTAGTGCTGTCAACATGGTAAAGATATTTACCAGTTCCCCCATATAAAACGGATTTGTTGCGATCCAACAAAGATCTCTGTTTTCTCCGCAACCCAATCCAGTGTCCCTGCTTGCTATGATTTTTTTCTTTACCCTCCGTCAGACCCCCACCACCTTCCTTTTTTCAGCATTTTACAAAGACGACATTCAGAAGAGCCAAACTCTGTGGCCAGACTGAGCAACGGCCTTTGAAAGCAAATTGCCTCAAGCCTGATGGAGATGCAAATAACAAACATCTAAAGAAAGAGAGAAGGAAGAATCATCATCTCTGACGTTTGTATCAGGGTAGAGTGGCGTTTGGGTACACACGAAAGAAAATATTTGACACACACACACACACACACATATATAAATATTTTATTTCAAAGCTTTATTACATAAAAACTCTACCAGCTGCTGGAACATCTACATTTTTCAATAGTTAGACCCCAAAATACCATCGCATCTCTTATGATGCTGTCATAGGTGATGTTTCCAGGCCTTTCTTTAAATGGATCAGCGGGTAAGTGAGGCAGTGCCCCAGTTTGATGGGTAACCCACCATTTGTGACAAACAAAGGAGGAATGCTGGCATAGTGCTGAGCTTGGCTTGTTTGTGTGCCACTGAATGTTGCAGCCTGTGCACATTTTAGAGAGCCCCATTTATTTGTTCCCTGGTTATGAAAATCTGAGTGTCCTTCTTGTTGTTTGTAAATGAATAACACCTTTCATCCCCCTCTTATCTCCTACCTTTTGTGTTTTCTCATTTCCAACCACCTCCTTCCTCCTGGACTTCCTCTCCTGTTTCAGATGCAAGTTCTTCAGTCTGACGGAGACACCAGAGAACTACACGGTTGTCCTTGATGAAGAGGGATTCAAAGGTAAAGCAACCTTGTGCGCACACGTCTTTTGTCACACTATCCGGAGAGTGTTTGTCCTCCCCCAGTGTGGCCACCATCACATCACACAGACTCGATTCTGTTTCCAGTCTAATGTTACTTCCTTCCTTCGGTGTTTCCTCTCACAGGCCTCACAGGCTGCACAACCATATACTGTAGATAAAAAAGTTGTGCAGTGTTACGAAACCTCATACTATTACAAAACGGTCATGCGAATTCTTAAGGCATAAAAACACCAAAAGGCACTTTAAACGGCGCATTTTGAAGGTAGCACAGAGGGGCTTAAATTGAGATCAATAAGATCTGTCAATTCTTATTTGTCCTTGTCAACAATCTGTTAGGTAGTTAGTTTGTCAACAGTATTTATCAAAAAATAAAGAACAGATATTGATGAAACTTGGTGGAAAGGTGGGGCATGAATCAGAGGAGAAATCATTCAGTTTTGGTGAGGATGTGGATCCAAGAGTTTAAAAAAAAAAAAGGTTTTGTTAACATTGTGAGATGTTCTTGTCATTTTCTTCCAAAGTTGGCACATTAACTGAGTTGCTTCACAATAGCAAATGAGGTAGAAACATACAACCACCACTAATGTGTAGCTGAGATAATGCCGATTCAGAAGCATCAGTTTTAATGCGTCTTTTAAGGTACAGAGGCGGCATCACACTGGCTCGGTATTGCGGTTTCCTCCCACCTCTTAAGACATGCGTGTAAGATGTATTGGACACTTTTAAAGTGCTAGTTGATGTGGATGGGCATCTGAATAAGTCTGCCTGCGTTGTCATGTGTGTGTCCTGCCTCTTGCCCAGTAACCTCTGAGACAAGCTCCAGTTTCACACTCGAGCAATGTAACGGTACTTTATAAATAGCAGGGGCATTTTAGGTCTCCATAGTAAGGGAAAAGAGGGGAGGCAGGGTGAGAGGAAGTGAGGTAAGTTATACCGAGCAGCAAACAGGACGCAGACACAAGTTTCACACCATTATGATTGTAAAGATAGCATTGCATTATCGAGGCTAATCAGACACAAACATAAGCACTCAATGAGAAAAAGGCTGACATACTAATAACTGACAGACCACTCAGTAAGATGTGGCTCTCTACTAACATCTAGTGGCCACTGTTGGAAACTAAAACATCAACAAATGTGTGGTCTCCTCCACAAGCCCAGTGTTCCATCCATTCTCTCGCCTATCCTGTGCAGGGTCCTGGGGGCTGAGGCCTATCCCAGCATTCATTTGGGGTGAGAGGCAGCGTGCACCCTCGACAAGTCACCTGTCTGTCACAGTGCACAAACAAACTCATTCACCTCTCATGGGAAAATTAGCATTTTCCATTCACTAAACATGCAAAATCCACATTGATAGGCCCAGTTGTATTTTAACCCAGCATCTTCTTGGACCACTAGCCTGCCATGGTAGCCCAACCCCGGCTGGGATTTCACACACAAAATTCAAGTTAACATTCTGTTCCCTGATACAGGACCTCAGTTATCAGACATAGCAGTGTTTAGCGTACCTGCAGGTCAACACTAGCATGAGGTGGTGCCACACTGCTTGTAGCAGGAGCAAAAGACAAGGGTTAACGCCTTCATACTCAAAAGTCTCATCTCTGTGTGCCATGCCAGTATAACTACACGAATGATTAGCAAGGCAGGACGCAATATTTGTAAAGAGTTAATGATTGCAGCTCTGTGGCCAGCTAATGTTTCGTATTTTACCAAAAACACCCGGGGCATCAGCACGGTTCAGTGGTTAGCGCGGTTGCCTCACAGCCATGAGGTCCTGAGTTCAGCTGGTGCTTTTCTGGGTGGACTTTATGTGCATCTGTTTCCCATGGGTGCCCCAGTTCAAAGGCATACATGGTAGGTGAATGGGAAACTTGTAAATTGCACATGGCGTACGCGAGTGTGAATAAGTCAGTAACATGAGGTCTGTTCATGGGTTGCTTGACTCTCCATCACAGCACCGGTGTTCTCTCAGATTGTGGGAAAGCAAGTGCAAACCCACTGTGAGGCCTGAGAGTTTGGAGCATTTTAAACAAAAAACAACAGGGACAGCTCTGTCTGTGTAGAGAGCCTGAAGCTTCACATTTTTTGCAGCCATTGAGATAAGGGAGGCATCAGTGTCATTTATGAGAAACAATCCTACGGGCAATTTGTAGAACGAGCCCATTAAATATGAAACATTATTCCACCTTTACTCTATCTATCTCCCAGTTTTAGACTTATCAACATAAGCTGACATGAGCTCCCCCTCATCGAGGTCATACGCGTTAAATAAATTAGCGTTAAATGTTTGTCTCTCCTCTTACTTGTCGGATTGCATCATTATTGTTTAGTGTTTCTAAATGAAGTCAGGTTATTTCTGTTGTTAAAGAGATAGAAACTGTAACACAGTAAGATGTGGTCATGCGTGCCGTACATGTGGTGTGCACTTCCTCCTCCCACAGAGCTGCACCCCTCGGAGCACCTGCAGGTCGAAAGCTCCATCTGGCTGCCACTCAACGTCATCTCCAACGGCAACACCTCCAGCAGCTCGCAGGCCGTGGGCGTGACCAAGATCGCCAAGTCGGTCATCGCCCCACTGGCCCAGCAGCACGTGTCCGTCTTCATGCTCTCCACTTATCAGACAGACTTCATCTTGGTGGGTGCCATCTGTTTTATTCTTCTCGTTCGTATTTGTTCTTTTTTTAAGCGTGACTCCACATGATGTCTGCACAGTCCAGTCTGCGCTCAGTTGTGGCTTGTGCAAATGAAAGGGGCACAAAGACTTGTTCACTGTAATGTAACTGCTATAATTAGGGGACATTGCTTTTTTCCTGGAATTTATTGGTATTTATTTAGAATATTTTTATAAAGGAATTTAGACTTTATTTTACAAAAATCTGGGGAAATCGGATGAGAAAAAAGGTTATCTGCTTATCTGCAGTGCAAAATTTCCCTTCTCTCTCTGTCAGTTGACCTTGTTTGCTCTGAACTATGATGCATCCCGCAATGTGGGGGGGGGATTTGTTTAATCTGTGTAATCATTTTTAATCTTTTTCTGTGCGAAACTAAAACAAAACAGTAAATGTTAATTATAATTTAGAGATATTTGAAGTGTGATGCCAGGCGAAAGAAGCCACACTGTCAGCATTTTGTCCACTCTGGAGCTCCCTTCAGGGCCAAGGGCGCTTTAAGTCCGTTGATGTATTACAAGTGAAATTGATAAGCGGGCGATATGGCTGGCAACTTGACAGACGCTTGCGTCCGCGTGCATATTAATAT
>OMOW01001916.1:2404-34793 GCA_900312555.1 Lamprogrammus exutus | reverse complement strand
AATTTCCCTTGTCGTGTTGGAAGTGAGCCTTTTTTGTCCTAAACATGGACGATCCCGGTAATGGGGGGGGGGAGATTTGTTTAATCTGTGTAATCATTTTTAATCTTTTTCTGTGCGAAACTAAAACAAAACAGTAAATGTTAATTATAATTTAGAGATGTAGATATTTGATGTGTGATGCCAGGCGAAAGAAGCCACACTGTCAGCATTTTGTCCACTCTGGAGCTCCCTTCAGGGCCAAGGGCACTTTAAGTCCGTTGATGTATTACAAGTGAAATTGATAAGCGGGCAGATATGGACGGCAACTTGACAGACGCTTGTGTCAGCAGGTATATTAATACTGTAGTTGACATCCTGCCTGAGCTCAGATATGCGAGTAAGTGATATATGATAAATATGATCTACTGACCTTGCATGGCAGATAAATACATTTCAAACTCTATGCGGAAACACTGAATTTTGATTGTAGGGTTTATACATATTTCACACAGTTTATGCCCCACATGTGTTTTGTGTAGGTGAGAGAGAAAGACCTGTCTGTAGTCAGCAGCACTCTGGAGGAGGAGTTCAACATCTACAGAGAAGTGGGAGGAGAGTCGGTCCCTGTGCACTGTCAGGATGTTCACAACGGCCTCCAGAGGAACGGCAAAGAAGGTAGACGCCAAAGCCGCTGGCCGAGCTTGTTACAGAAAAACAAACTGAAAATCCTCTAGCACCACCTTCAGGCTTTGTGTCGAGTGGTAACGTGGTCACAGCACTCAGATTAGACTTGATAGAACCTTACACGTGTTTAATATGATTTAACATATATTTTCTCTGGGGTGTAAACAGTACTGCAATATCACACTGGAGTAGAATTCTGTTGCATGGCTTAAATGGCACTAATGTGGATAACGCAGTAATGTAGACCCTCTGTATTTAGACACATACGGTCAATGGATCGTCCTTATCATAGCCAGCTTTTGCCTTCAGAGTGAAAAGACGTTCAAAGCAAATCTGAATTCTTCAAAACATGAATTATGACAGAATAACATCTGTCTCAATATTGGTTTTTCAATATTAGAAATTGGGCCTTTGACACAGCCCAAGAAGACTTTATTCTCCGTAAATGCTTCTTTACTAAATAGACTTCACTATATATTGTATAAATGAAAACAACTGAACTTATTCATACCCAAAAGTACAAGTGCAGAAAATGAATGTTGAATGACGGTAATACGACAGCATGTTATCTCATCCCTGCCCAGCATTTTCTACTCAGTCTTCTCTTGCGCAACACTTCCTGTCCACAAACACTCGACACTTAACATTATGCAACATTATATAACATGGCCTGAAACAATGCAAACAGGCTGCAGACACAAAGGGCTGTTTGAACTGACTGGAAATACTGCATTATATTCTGTGCTGCACTGTACTGCACAGTGCGTGAGGTACATGCACACGCTGTAAAAACGTATTCATCCTTTCATTCTTTCACATCTCTGTAACTCTGATGAAACAGCCTTATTTTTAGTTCCATCGATTTTTTTCAAGAATTTTTTAAATCCATATAAAAGCATGCAGATCTGAATTTTAATGACCAAATTCAGAATTAAAAAGGTTTCATCAATCGGCAACAATATGTTTGCTAAATTTTAAATCATACCATGGAAGCAGTAGTGACTTAAATGCATTTCAATTGTCACCAGTTTTTATCAACAACACAAGAAAAAAATAGAATTTAGATTAGAAAACTGCACAGGTCTGACAGATCCTTAGGGATACAGAGAGGAGCTCAGAGGCACTGAAGGCTGAGGGCGTTTGGGCATCTAATCAGGATGGCTCTCTGGAGAGGTATTCTAGGCATGTCTACATGGCAGACCCAGAATATGCTGGAGGGATTATATGTCCCATAGCGGCCAGGGGACGTTGTTGGACCCCCCAGGAAGAGCTGGAGATGTGGCAAAGGAGAGGGACATCAAGGCTACTTTGTGCTGTTGCGGATGTAAAAAGCTGCCCTGGAAGCAGAGTTGGAATAAATGTTTGAATCTCCTACTTAGGTAAAAGTAACCAAGTACTACACAAGCAGTCAAGTGTACTCAAGTATTGCTGTACTTTAATTCAGCTCAGTTTCAGAGTCCACTTTTGCTGTTGGGTTAAAACTTTGGTTCTCTAGTTTGGGGAATTTTCAGATCCGTTGGAAAGGACAGAAAGTGTAAATGTCATTTCCAGCCTGGCAGGTCTCTTTTCATTCACCATCCGTGTCATTACTGTTTGCAGCCATCCAGCCGACAGTTCACCCGCTGCTGATCCCTCAGAATCAATTCTGTGTCATGTCTCTGGACCCTGACACGCTGCCCTCCATTGCCACGACGCTCATCGACGTCCTCTTCTACTCCAACAGGTGAGTCGACACGTCCCGTCACAACCAAAAGGTGGCAGCACATGTTGCCTTGTGACAGTTGATCTACCCTTGCTTGGCACATTTTCACACTTTGCTAAACTTTGTGCACTGGATGTATATGTCAATTCAAACCTGGGTATTTATCCGTCGTGTACAATGTTTTTGAACAAACCAGTGGCTAGAATTCTAATATGGGACCTTGTAACGTTTGTGAGAAAATGAAAAATGTTTTAAAGTCAGACTTCCATGGCTCTTTGGTTTCCTGCTGAATGTGTTTCCTCCTCTCTCCCATAACAGTCCTGATTCAACTCCCAGCCCAGATCTGGACTGTATCAAGTTCTTCTCCTTCTCCCTCATTGATGGCTACATCTCATTGGTGATGGACACTGAAGCTCAGAGACAGTAAGGCTTCCAATGATCTTTGACTGACCTACATGTGTCACTTCACTCACTCAAAATGCCTCCACAAAATGAATGCACTGTAGCTGTTCCAGACTGCATGTCATGTCCTGTGACGTGAGAAATGTGAGAATCCTGATCTGTGGAATCGGCATTGAGGAATTAATTAATTAATGGATCAGTTAAACACTAATCAGCTAAATTATTGTATCTTATTGCAGCTCAGATATGTCAGCTGTGTTAAAACACTAGAACAGCATAAATTTGGGGCAGCACAAACGTAATAGAAAGCAGCCAGCAGTTACCGTTAATACCCACACAGGCAGTGTGCAAAGCAAGCAGAGCTGCTGAGTTCACAGAAATTCTGCCTTTGTTTCTGCAAGATGTAATCGGCAATATTAGTCAAAGCACAAGGACATGCGATGAAACTTCATAGGAAACCACAAAAGGAGAGCAGAGATGCAGGCGATACTTTTAAAGCAGAGTTATTTTGAGGTTTACACTTGCAGCACTTGTAGCACTGCTGTGTACCATAACCAGGCTTCTGGATTTGTGAGATTCAGTCAATGCTGAGGGGAAAGCTTGAGGATTATATTACCCCTTCGCCTTTAAAATGCACTGCTACAGTACAGTGTGTGTTTGCAGATGGCTGCTCAGTAGAAATCAGTGCTTGATCTCTGTCTGTGCTGTAGGTTTCCTGCTGATCTTCTCTTCACCAGCTCCTCTGGAGAGCTGTGGAGGATGGTGCGCATAGGAGGACAGCCTTTGGGATTTGGTGAGGTCACTTCCTTTAAAGGCTAGAAAATGTACAGTCTCACCTGGTCCTGGAAGTGTTTTCCCTGTCTGTGTTGTTGTTATTATTATTATTATTATTATTACTACTACTACTATTATTACTATTAAGAAGAAGAAGAAGAATAGATGCTCTGAGAAGGCACATAAAGATCTATAAATCTATTAACAATATGTTAGTGTTTTTGTTCACACATAGCATATTTATTAGTACTTGCACATTATGAAATGTTTTATGAAAACCTTTATTATGTATGCACAATTAACATGTTTCTGGTATGGTGCCGTTTTCCCTTTACATACAGTATATCTGTATTTGTAATTCGCAGGTTAGTTTTAATATTTTGTTAATGTACTTACATTTACCAAGACTTGTTTTCAGATGTTTTAGATGCTTGTGTTACGCCCACCAGAGCAAGTGACGGAATATTCCTAATATGTAAAGTAATATTCCTCTTACAACAAGAACAGAAAAGCTGTGGGAACTGACAGCGAACTGATTAGAAAACATAATGACAGCTGATCTATAAACAAAACAATCTCCATCAGTCATGTAAAAGTTATGGCATCGTGTGCACAGTGGTGAATGAGCAGAGTGAAGTATTTATGACCAATTTCATCTTTCTCAATTAAAACCTTGTAGCGAGTCATTTTGTTCTCCACTATCAGCAGTGACACATCAGCATGGCAGGCTGGTGAATATTCAATGCACCCATTAAAAATATTACCGAAGAAACTCTACCGTAGTAGCAGTGTTGTAGCGCAAGTGTGTGTTATGCTGCGACCAAACATGATCCACACCTTCACCTTCATTCAAGAGTGGAAGATTTAACCTGTCATCATGTTTTGGTGACGCAGATATAATATTAGCAAATTGTGACTGTTCAATATTGTTACCACATGATATACAGTATATTTAACATAACATTCCACTATGGGGTAATTCATAAATAAAAATTTTACAAATCATGCTAACTACTCTGCGCCACACTAAATAAGCACCGTGATAATTTCAGCTCATTCATAAAGCTTCCCTTAAATTAACTAAAGCACAGGTGTAACATTACCAACACAGGGTGTGCCAGGTAAAAGCCAATGAAAATCAGTGTGTCAAAAAGCGTCTGCATATGTAAGACGCAGACTCTATACTGCGTCCTCTGGTGTCAAAGCTAAATGAGCATGTCAGATCAACATTCTAAGATATACTTTTGTATGTTTCTCATTTTATGTGGTTTAAAGTTCTTGAAATGTCACCCGTATGTAACTGTGAACCTTAAATGTGACGCGTTCCCTCTCTACTCGCGCCTTGTTTGTTTCAGATGAGTGCGGTATCGTTGCTCAGATATCTCAGCCTCTAGCTGACAGCGACATCTCTGCCTACTACATCAGCACCTTCAGCTTCGACCACGCGCTGGTGAGTCACAACCTGTTCCACCTCATCACTGCGGAGGACAGGGTGCTTACACTTCACTCACGTATTTCAAGATTGCAGGTTGGGTTCGTGTGGGAGTGGACCGATAAATAGAAACGCACAAATGATATGTCACTTCAAACATTCCTGTGGGTTTTAATCAGTAGGGAAACCTCTGACAGGGGACAAGGCTTAGGAAGTGTTTGATAATGCGTGAATGATGTTTAACGTGCACGATTAAAAGAAAATAATTCATTTTAAACTTATGTCTGTGCTGCAAACTGCTGTGTGGTAACTTTAATATCAGAAATGCATCCTCAATTTGTGATCCAGTTTTGCATGGGTTTATAGACACGGCTCACAGCAGCAGTCCAGTTGCTGCTATGAGATTTGGGTCTGAAATTTCTGACTCTCAGATTTTTGACCACCACCATTTAGGGTTAACAAAGATTGATTATTTGTGCATGATTCTCTCACATGGTTAACTTTAATATAATTTTTTTTTTTCCCCAAACGGAAAATTCCTCTGGCAGCAGGTCCATATAAAGGAAATATTAGGCATGGAGTGTAACGTACATAAAATTACTTCAAATACAATGAACGTCAGTAAAATGATATAACAGCTCATCCTTAGTCCATCAAGTGTACTATGTTTTCAGAGAAATAGTTACCATGAGCTAGAAGGAGAGAGTAAAGCAGGTTGGGTTAGATGAGAACTAAAAACTGCAGAAATATGTAGAAAAGAAGAAAAGTGTGTTTTAATGAACTACTCGGGGACAAAATAAGAAGCCTGGTTTATATTTCACATTTACCTCCAAGTGGTTGTGTCAGATGTTTTTGTTCATCTGAGAACTTCATTAGAAGCTCATGCCACTTCTGCTGTGTGACATTACAGAGGAAACTGTGTAACTCAACAAAACAAAACTTCCCTCCCACATCAAAGTCATTGATGCATTTCATGCATTCTTTTGCCGATAACTAAGAATGGGAGAGACCGTCATCTCTTAAATGAGGTGACATTCACGTCAGCACTTTTGCAGTTCTCATATCTGGATTGCCATGATTTCATCTTGTTAGTGGATCACATTAATTGCAGATGAAGGCTTTAATCTGTGGCTTAATCTAAAGTCCAGTCACTACAAACACACTACCGACTCCAAAAACATTTTGGAGTATTGAGGGCAATCCCCATACGGTCGGAATAAACTAAAGCTTTGTGACTTCGCTAAGCTCATCTGCTTCATGCAGCGATTGGCCAGGTGTGGTGCTCTGATTTTCCGTGGACACAAGTCAAACTGAAAGTGTCTGCTGTTATACCTGTTTATAATTAGGTAGAGATTTCAAAAACACACAGAACACAAAATTCCTGTTAATAACCCCTCCTCTTTGCTAAAGGTAAGGGTTGTGTATTTTTTCCTGTTCATATGATTAATCACGTAGAAATTACATAGACAAAGGCTTTTCACCCTACCTTCCTGTGTGGGTTGCCTATCCAACTTGATCTCTGCCGGGCTGAGTCAGTTGAAGCTCACCACGTCTTTTCTAACTTAAATTTGACGCAGACAACCTAATTAGTCAGTGGAATAGGGCTTCCTGTCACCTTCCAGCTATCTAACACCAACGAGGACATCCGATGAAGCATACTGCATCTGTCACTTACATAGCACTATTATTTTACCACATACACCAGTGTTTTATGGTAGCTGCTAAATGTGGGAAAGGTGATGATTTTAGTTGTAGTTGGGATTAGGTCTATTTTAAATGGTGTTGGCAGATGGAAATGGTTATTAAAGTGATTGCAGGTCATAGCTTTTAATTTAAAGTTATGGTTTAGTTTGAGTCACATAATAGTGGATATTTGTTAACATATTGTTTTCCAACAATGACCATCAGCTTTAAGGGGATATATTGTGCTTTTTCTTACTGTTCTTCATTTTATAGTGAATATTACTTGAGGTTCACACACACAAAATCATCAAGTAAGCCAAACGCCTCACAAACTGCCTGAATATGTTTGCACGCAGTCCTTTGCGTCCACATATGTTGTTGGTAAAACACCCCTACAAGCACGCGGCTAGGAAGCGAGTGTTACAGCCTGTAGCCATTTTTCCTCATCTTTACCCTTGCCTTTGTGCCCCTTCCGCTCTCCTTCAGGTCCCAGAGGAGGACATATTGAGCGTGAAGGACATGCTCCAGTATCAGGGGAAAGAAGCGGCCACCAGTTGATTTCCGATGTTCCATTTCTGCTGGATGATGTGGCTCAGCTGTAGCGGCCTGAGGTGGCGGGCCAGCAGGAAAGGAGGCTTCTCTGTGCCTAGACAAGCACTGCAGCGCCAGCAGTATTAACCACTATCAACTCGTTGCCATGACTACCAACTCTTCTCTATGCTGTGCACATACAGTTTGTGCGTGAGGCTTCCTGTCTTACCCTAACCAAGGTAGGATGCACTGAGTCCCAGGAGGCCCACAAGCTCGCCCGTGCACATCCAAATGCACAATCCACCTTAACCACAAACACGCATGTGCGCATTCAGATTCCCAAGCACAAAGTCAGATGTATAGTATGTGTGACAGTCTTTCTCTGGTAATGGACCCTTGCGGTGGGTGATGACTCTGACACACATTTCACCATTTTGCTGGAAATATATAACCAAGTCTTCCAGTAATGTTTATATCAAATTTCCATGTGTCTAAATGACCCTCTTGTGTCAAAGGTAAAGCGCAAGACATGCTGTTTTCTTATTGTGAAACTGAAAGAGTAATGTATGCAATAAAGCTACTTAGTGAATTTACGTTACTTTTCATGCAAACAAAACTAGAATTTAATTTTTTTGAAAACACGACTCACTCCTTTTGTTATGAAACGATGTGAAGGTAGTTATCACGTATTAAAACTGCAAATTCTGTCAAACAAGATAGTGGTTTTTGTCAGTGTTGCAATGTTATTTTTTTTAAAGGGTCAGCATTTCTTAACTTTTGCATTATCATGGTTAACAACACTATGTCTTATTTCTATTATTTGCACAGAGAATACTGAGAATTTAGAGCTTATATCACTTAGACATTTTTTTGGTACAACTACATTTTGTACAATTTGAAGTATTCTGTAAACATTTGTAATTTTGTGCTGCTTCATTCAATAAAAAGTATTAAAAAGGTGATACTTGTTGAGTTCTAAATGTGTGCACTTTAAGGCTGTCAAAAAAAGGCTGGAGACGTACTCAAATACTTGAGTAAAAGTACTAATAAGAGAATGGTGAAATACTCAACTACAGGTAAAAGTACTCGTGAAGCATTGTTCCTATCAAGTGGGTTAGTATTGAGCATTAACAGAGCAGCCTCTGATATATGTTAATCTACTGAAAGCGTGGAAATACCCTGTATCTACAATTTTGTCACAATTGGGTTCAGAGTGAGGGCTCGATTGCGGACAAACATCTGGATGAGAGAGCCATCTTTAATTCATACAAAACACTCAAGACTCTCACATACCTCTGCCAAGGTCGAGTAGTCTTCCAATTATGACGATAGGTTTTAACAGGGTATTGACAAGAACACGATTGTCACCAACATTGTTATTATAGCGGCGCCATCAGGTCCATCGATGTTTATTTTTTACATAAGTAGCGAGTACACATGTCCAAGTTTGATTACAGTAGACTGATTCATTCATGAGATACACTTTTTGAAAAATGAGCCACTCCCACTCAACTTTGGCAGCCAATTACAGCAAAACGGAAAGGAATATCGTAAAACAAAGATGACATTTTTGTCCGGGTTGGTCAACCAAAATTGTAGGAGGAGATACAGAAAAAAAGAAATAGAATAGGTGCAAATGGTTGATTCTATGACTTACGACTCCAAAGTTTTAGGCCAAGACATAAATGGTAATTACAGTGCTACCATTAGGTCGACTGGTATCAAAATGTAATGGGTTCCTCCCTGGATCATGTCCAACCTACCCACTAAGTTTCATTTAAATCCATCAATAATTTTTTGAGATATCCTGCTAACAGACAAACGTGACCAAAAACAAAACCTACTTGGCAGAGCAGGCTTGCGCCTCAAACATACAAATCCCAAGTCAGGGGCAGAGACAGGTCCAAATAACAGTTCAGGATCAGGATTTCTCAGCAAAGGTACAGACCAAACAAGAAAATCAGGATACAAGAGAACTGGCCAGAACTCACTCAAGATTCAAAAAACCACAAGAGAACACAGAACAAACTGCCAGGAAACTACAGGGCTGCTTTTATACTTGGCGGCTGATCGGGGGAAATGGGTAACAGGTGTAGAGAAATGAGTATGGCTGTGGGGAGAGAGACAAAAGAACTGAATTATGACAGGAATTAAATAATGAAAATTTTGGAATAATAAAAATTCCCAAAGCTTAGGATAGAATGTTTTCCACCCTAAAATTTAAGGAATTTTCAGGCATTCAGGTTAGCAGAAAGATCACTCACTCTTCTCTCTCTCTCTCCAAGGCAGCGAAAGTATGAAAACATGCCAACATTAGCATTTCCATAACATTAGAGTTTTCATTCATGGGTGTCTTGATATTTTCAGCACTTCTGGATTTAAAGCACATTTAGATTGTGCCTTCACCTTTTGTATGTATTATGTTATATGCAGAAATTTTAAAAGTTGGAACGCCTTTCTTTTAATGTTTGTGCTTTGGCCTTTGGTTTGTATTTTGTCCTTATCAACCACCATATTTTAAAATCTATAATAACCCTCAAGTCTGTACTTTGACAGTTTCACATATTTATTTTTATGATTATTGTGATGATTGGGATTATTGTTGTTATTGTTGTTGTTGTTATACAGGAAAACTACCATAATGTGATTTATGTTACATAATACTTGTGGACAAGTGATTAAATGATTTACTCAAGCAAACTGAATAGTAACATTTTAATACACTTTTGATTGTTTTACTTTGAATCGTCATTATATTTCAATTGCAATGTAATAAATATGATAGTCACAGCATTTTACTGTCAGTGTGATATTTAACATGTTGGCTTAGTGTCGCTCCTTGTCAAATATCAATCTGAAAATATTTAATGATTTCAGTTTGATTAAAAAAACTTCTAAGGACACTGTTTCTAGATGGTTGAGGATATAAATGTACTTTATAATTTTACATTTTCTTTCTTTATTTCTATCCATTGGTTCAACACTAGTAGCCAGATAGTGTTACACATTTCATCTCATCTACAGTAGTCATCGCCATGTCAGTGCTACTCAAAATAGCCATCAATCACGAGTCGCTATGTGAGGTTTTGAAGTTAGAGGATGAAGACCATTTATGGTCTTAAAAGAAACGGAATCAATGAGGTGATGAGGGTAATCATAATACTACTAATAAGAAGAACTTGGCCTTCCCCTATGCTGGTTTTGGCAGTACACAACAGCACGTATTGTAGTGTGATGCAACATCCCTCTCTCTCATTTCATGCATGTTGGGTGTTTAAATTCAACATCATTAATAAAAATGTCTAGTTTATAGCTTCGCTCAATTCTCTTACATTTTCATTTTATCCTCTTATTTCACCCTTTGTTTTATCCATAATTCAAAGGTTTAATTTCTTTTAAGCATGTGGAAATCCTTCAGTATGACTTCAGATTCCCATTTTGTGTGTATACTGAGTACTTTAAACATTAAAGCATTAAGGTCACACCTTTGACACGTAACACATTCTGTCATAAGTGATGTAATTTGACAAAAAATGGCATAATGGAATCTCTCACTCGTATGCTTGCTATGTGGGGGGGAACATAGATAGGAGGAGATGACGTAGCTTCTCAAATACTGTATATATAGACCATTTTCCAATGAAAAGCAAGTTTGTTTATCAATAAATCATCAGCTCAGCTGACTGAGTACAGAGCATATCACTTCCTACTGTCACCATGGCTTATCAACTCTACAGACGCCTATGGCAATATGGTAAATATCTTTACATTACCAAAGATTTATTCAAGAATAGGCTTCACTACACAATTATTTGATTGGTTATTTAGTTTGGCGGACAGATGGATCTCATCTTAGAAGGAACCGGCACTTCATTTGTTAGTCATTGTTATAGGCCAGGTCTTGTACATAAATGAATGTGCATTTGTTTTGATAGGAGCGTGCAGGCTTACAAATCTAATATCAGGGGTGACAGATCTCCCATGATTTTTCAGTGGACACATCCTTCACCCAACAATTAACCAAAACTGCCTTAGCTTTAAAGGAAAAATCCATCCTAAAAGAAGTTTCAATGTTCAATGAATTGATCATAATACTACTACTACTACTACTACTAATAATAATAATACATTCAATTTATATAGTGGTTTCTTGTTGAACTTGTCAGACAACAAAAGTGTGCCACTTGTGCATGTTGTATTTTGAATTTTGGGGAAAATGGAAGAAATTGATAATTAAATTAGAAGTTAGTGATGCCTGTTGAGGAGACGTCGTCACACATGTACCATAATCTGTTTCAAGATAGTGTGGAGTTGCTCTGCTTTATGTCTTTTGTGACTTTTTGTGTCACCAGTGTTCACGTTTTCACATGTGCTTTTCTCAGTTGTGGTCGCGATGCTCCTGGAAGTTGAGTGGAGGTTGGTGTTCTCTGCTCCGACTCCTCAGTCTGACTGTAGCTATGTGTTAAGAAACACCAAGAAACTTACAGAGACAGTCATTTATGAAGCAGACCAGCTGCTGGAGGAATATGTAAGTATTCCACACACACACAGTCCACAGCCCATGTTGCTAGAATGCCCGCTTGGACATTTTGCTGGAAATGTTGTATTTCATTGCAGTAACCATGCTGTCCTGGGATTTGACACATGATATGCATGAAGTCATTTTTCGCTATTACAGCACAGTTTGAAATTCTTCCTCCCCTGCTGCCTTTTATAGAGTGCTGTTTAACTGTGACCTCATGGGTTTTTGGAACTTCATTTCTGAAATATCTGATTACACATGAGAGAACATCACCTGCTACACCCTTTCATTCATTCTGCGTTTATTCATATCGTCATACTAAAATACACTGCCTTATCAGCTGAAGAATCTATCTTTGTATTAATGGTTCTCATTTGTGTTGAAAAGTGACCTGTATCTGACATGGGCACAAAGCTCTGCCGTGAAAGGCCATGCCCAAATAACAAAATTGCAACACTGCTCGACCATTTGAGTTGAGATATTTTCCCTCCAGCTTAGCTCGGATGGAAATTTCTTTTATACCTAACAAGTTTGCAATTGCTGTCGCTCCGCTGACCCCAGTCACTGTTAGAGCTGCATGGGGATTTGTTTCTACCGAGCTGCAACGTGTTTCTGACAAATGCAGAGAGCAAATATGAATCAGATCTAGTTTTATTTGATATGGTTACCAATATCTTATAGGTTTTGATTCATTCATTCTGACTTTCTTGTGCTGCAGATTAAAAACAAATAAATAATGATGGTAAAGTTTGAACCCTAATTATTCTAAAACAAAATAATTGTAAATCTGTAAATCAAATGGCCCGTGTGTGTGTGTTTTTCAGAATGATCACCTTCACTCTATGCTAAGAATAATGCAAGTGTTGAATTTATTTAAGACCTTTCACCCTTTTACAGAAAAAATTTCATGGACCCATGACTGGTTCGATCCGAGACAAAAACATCCCTGATTCCACAATATCTGGGACCAACACCTCTGAGAAGCTGCAGAACATCTACACCAAGAACGTTCTTTTCCAGTGGCACCTTTCCAAAGTAGAGGAGTATCAGACTGACGTTTGGCACAGCCCAGAATCTCTTCTGGAGCTTTTGAGACACATCAAGTCCAGACTGTCTGACCATTTAGTCACAACAGTGAGGTTACTAAATGTCCTCGCCCCAGAATGCCCTTTGCCGACACAGGCAGCCACGCCAGAGCTGTCACACAATGACGACTATATAAAAATGAAATATGGATGGGCTGTCATACACAGACTGAAGGATCTGTTTGCACATCTGCTGCAAGAACTTGCAAAGATGGAGACAAAGGGAGAGTGTGATGGAGCGACAGCAGGGAGATAAACCTTTTAGGGGGAGATTGAAGTGTATATAATTTAGTGTTTATTGATATTTATTTGTCTGAAGTGTTAATGTAAGTGAACAAATCTGTGTCCAGCAGACGGTAATATAGCCTGCATGGAGTTTGAGTTATGTATTTAATTGATTTAAATTAAATTGATGACAATAATGATATCAATAATTTATTACGTCTGTCAAGAAGGTTATGTTTTCACTCGAGTGTGTTTGTTCATTTGTTTGTTGTGTTCTTAGCAGGATTACTGAAATGGTTCTGAACTGATTTTGATGTGAGTTGGTGGAAGGGTGGGGCATGATCTAAAGAAGAACCCATTCAATATTGGTGTGGATCCAAGGTTTAAAATAAATAAATAAATAAAGATCTCTCAACATTGCCAAATAGGATGTTTTGGTTGGAAGGATATTATGTTGAAAAATATCTGTAACAATCTAAATGTGATCTACAAAGATGAGATGATGCCTTATTTTTGATGTTTGATGCAGAGTAATGATCATCACTAAACAAAATACAAAATCTCTGTTGTGTTTGGTCATGCACTGTGAATAAACCTTCATTTTAAAGTCACCATGTGTCCCCTGGTGTGTATCTACAAACCTTGCTCCTGTAGGATCATATGCTTTTGTCTCTGATTTGCAGACAAATGTCAAATTGCTGTATGTGTTTTAGGAACTGAGTCATTTTTCTCACTGAGGGAGCAAAAAAACCAATCTTGAATGGTTTGCCTATTTTTGTAGTCATCAAACGATAAGACCAAGTAAGAGATCTTTATCGAAAGTGCTTCTGTCACACACTTCCTTTGAGACACTGGTGAATATAAAACGTGTTACTGCACTTACATTACTATTGGCATCTGTCACTTTTGTATTTGAAGACGGGGTACTTGGAGCTGTATGTCAGAATGAAATACAGAGCAGGTACAGTTTGTTGTGCAGCTCACTTTCTCCATTCATCACTCAAACCATATTATATGATATATTCTATTATATTTTCTTTAGTGCAGAAAACATCTTTGATTTATGATCTGTGACTGTGTAATTACGTTTGCAGGTTTTCTGTGTGTCTGGATTGTGATTCTGCTGCAAAGTTTGGATGCAGCCTATGAACCAAAGAAACACGGTTTCGCTGGTTCACTCTGCAGGCCAAAGCACCTGGCAGCTCTCACCGAAGCCCTGCTCAAACAGTGCTCCACCAGCTTTGTAAGTAGCATCCACTAATGTGATGGACCTCTATCAGCACGTGTGTCATAGTCACATCTGAGCTTCTGCCACAAATTTGGAAAGTTTCTATTTCAGTAACAGAATGGCCAAAATTGAAACGCTGTTTGTGTTAATTACAGTGACACAAGATGATCGCCAAAATAGCCACTATACCTCCTGAAATACTACTACTACTACTACTAAAGCACATTGTCGAGGTACTTTGACTCTCATTCCATTCCACTTTCCATTTTTATAACATCACATTCAGCATAAAATCATAAAATAGCACTGTTCACACACACGGTTGACACCAATGCCACATTTTGACATTATCAAATTGTTGTGCTTAATCATTATTAAACTTAATCATTATTTCATTATCTCAAATTGTGGGGAATTGTCACTGTTGAGTACTTCAACATACTGGGTAGTACTATTGTTTCCCAGGGGAACTTTTATTTTACTGGCAATATTTCTTAACCTTTACTTGAGCACATTATTTCTAATTAAGTATTTCTCCACTGTGGTTTGGCTACTTTTACTGCAGTAAAGAGTTTGCGTACTTAGGGTGTAGTACAAACTGTTGGGCTCTGGACATACGGAGACATACAGATCTGTAGTCATTACTGTGGTAATCAATAATGAACTGTTGAGACTTTGTTGCATGCCATCCCCCTTTTTCCTGAATCCAATAAAGGCAAAACGTAAAAATTTGGTAAGTCTGGCTGGGTGTGATATCTCACCATATTTAAAAATAGATCTTTCAAAAGAATGTTTGACTCAAAAACAGATTGCAAATCCCATCTGTGCAAAATCTTCCAACACAGCATAAATGCTCATGGTGTCAAGGGTTCACGCAATGTTTTCAACAATAGAAATATTTTTCAGGTGGTTACAAATAGCTCAGAAGTTATTGAACAGATTTTTAATGAAATGTGGTGTGAAGAGAAGTTCTGTGTGACAGTGTTTGGGAGCACTACAATTAATCACATGCAGTGTTTATGATGGTTAAAGTAATGATAGTGATGAAAAATAACACTCTGACATCTTAAAATCTTGCATCTCACTTTTTGTGGATTTACATACTTTCAAATCAGTTGAGGAAGGAAGGAAGGATTAGCAAAATTGCACTTATCTTCATGTTTAACATCTTGATAAGTAAAGCAACTGGTAGTCGCAGTCATCACATAAATTAGATTGTTTTCTCTGAAATGGAGTAGAGTAAAAGTCCCAAATCGATCTACCAATCACATTTTGACAGTTTTTGTCGTTATTATCTATCTAGCATGCTCCTCTCCTAGACCCTCATGTGATCTGGAAATGTGTCTGATCTGCTATCATTGAGAACATTTCAGTCCTTAATTCAGCTGACTGAGAGAGTAAACCAGCCATCTAACTGAAACTGCCTCACAAAAACACAGAGCTTCATCAAACATGTGGACTGACAACAGCACCATACTTTGGTGTAAACATATTGCCAGTATTTTTATTGTTTATTGTGATTCATCAGTTAATTATACATGTGTGTGTGGGAGTGTGTGAATGATAACTGAATGAATGGTAGACCTTGGTGGAAATCTTTATCCATCTGAATACAGACAAAACAGTACTTTCCAGCTAGTCCAGTGGTTCTCAAACTGCGATGTGTGTGCCCCCCTGGTGGTATGCCAGATATGTCTGCAAAGAATCAAACATTTGTCTCTGGAAATGATCTTATTGTCATAAATTATTCACAAATAAATCTTTTATTTAAATTGTTTTGTTATGCTTCATACTGCATGAGAAATCTGAAGAAAGGATACTGCAAATTGTATCATTTCTAGGCACAATTGTTTTTTAAAGTGCATTGGGACTGATAAGTACACTGTGTCTCCCCTTCCAGGATGAAGCCAATGGAAAGCATGTTGGTTCTTGGTCTCCAGGCTTCCCAGAGCTCCAGGTCCCCCAGGGCTCCCATCTGTCTTGGTCAAAGGTTCAGTGTAGCCTGCTCTTCATGGCCCAAGGCCTAGAGGAAATTTTGGAGGACCAGAGGAGCAACATGAACCCCAAAGATACTTCACTTCACACGAAGCTCAAGGAGGCCATTGCCATGGTTAACATGCTTGTGATTTGTGTGCAGGGTATTCATGGAGGGGAATGCTCATCAAAGCCATCCACACCCAAAACGCCCAAACAGGCATTTGAGAGGAAGCAGTGGAGCCACACAATGCTGAAGGCATCCGAGGGCTATCTCGTCTGGCTGGAAGAAGAGGTCAATATTGTCCAAATGTCAAAGGTCAAAGAGATAAATCATGTCAAACCTAAAGTTAATGAAGGTGCTTATAAGAGGTACTTGGAGGGGAATGGATATCACCAGTAATTCTTGAACAGTCATTTCATGAAGCAGCTTTTTTTTTAACTGTGAAAGAATGCTTTTTAAATTTGAAAATGTCGCTTACTTGTAATATACTTGGCAAACTTTTGGTAATTTCACTTGTTTCACTTTTTATATGCTGAATTTTAGGGGTCATTAGGGTGATAACAAGGAGGTTAAATTCATGTGCAGACCCATATCCAGAGGCAGAATTTAAAAAAAATTAATTTCTTAACATTGAGCGATAGGACATTTCGATGTTTTCCATCATTTCTCTACTGTTTCGTAAGACAAATAATACAATTAAGCCGTGTTGCTATTGTAGCCAGTGTACTATTAGAACAAGACAAACTTGGTCTAAGCTTGTTCAGCCTTGGTGGAGGTATGAGTGCCTCTCTATTTTTAGAATATTGATGATTCAGAAGTCTTACAAGCAAAATGAATAGAAGATGTAACCACTCACAGTTGATTTATTCAGATATTAAAATGTTTCTATTGTTTCCAGTTTACTAACTCAATCAACAATGGCTTTGTTCAATTAAACTTGTTACTTTTTTTTTTACATTTCCCATGTGACAGTAATTAATCAGCCTGCCAAAGAGGAAATGAGAAGCAGCTCTAATACATTTCCTAATTACAACAGTTTGTTTTCTCTGCCTTCAGAATGATTAATTGTTTTGCTCTGGCCATGTTTCCCTTGTGGAAGCGCCACACTGCCTGAGGTAGAAAGAGAAGCTGATAGGGATCACCTTCAGAGGGCCCACGTTTGGACTCCAATCACTGTATTCCACAGTGAAATGTGTGGACAGATGGACAGAGCGCGGTAAGGCAGATAAGTCTGTCACACTCCCATCACAGCACTGCAAGGGAACAATGACATAGTAACAAAGATTAATGTGGGCCTCCTCCTCCTCAAATTAACTTCTCAATTAATATGCAGTGCCGAAATTCCAGCTTTTCTTGGCTGTATGGAAGTCTTACCACAATACTGAAAATCAGTTATCTTCCATACATTTCTAGTTTCTCATTTATGGTTCCTTATAGACCTTTGAAGACATATTGACACTCTTTGTTAAACTAGAACCTCATTTATTTACAATATGCGGGTTTTTGAAGGCTTTGCTTTTTCTTTTCAAGCACCTCCATTGATCAATGCCTGATCATATGGGAATATTTTTTCATTTATCACATTAGACCCACTAAATCATTTTGAAGCTTAGTCAAATACAGGCCTTTTGTTGGACTATAGTAACTCAGTATAGTCATAAACATCTCTAAAATATTTCATGAAATCATGAGGTGCACTGTTAAAACCCAAACATTACAATATAATATTAAAAATTTCACAAGCCGTGTCATGTCACAGTCACTTTTATTAAATAGCTACTCCATAAGCATGCACTATACACAAAAAAAGACACATTCTTCGCTGTTGTTGTTCAAGAAACCCCACAATACTGTTAGTGTCTAAAATCAGGGATGAATCATATTTTATGACATGAAATGATCTGAAGCGTTTCTGAAGGATGAGCTGCCTGTGATGTAGACCTGATGTTCATCATGGATGAGTTTATGAAGCCTTTGATGCACTTATGAAGTGTAAATAAAATCACATACAGTATTTGTCCATTTTGAGGTTGGTGGGGTGTCTCAATTGTCTCCATCTCTTTACCACTGTCATGAAAAACTGCCCAAAACAGCAGTTTGGTTGCAGAGATAGAAAGGCCTGTTGTCTCTTCACCAAGCACCCAACGGCGTCTCATGTGAGCGTTTGACTGGCTCCCTGCTTTTCCTGTACGTCCTTAAGCCAAGAGGAGACGCTCAGACAGGAAGGAGCTCTGGAGGACTCTCCCCATAGCAATACTTTGCTTGAGGGTTTCGGTAGGTGTTCTCGTGTTGAACACTCTGCATGAAAAACAAAAATATCACAAAAGAAGTAAGTCATTTCAAGTTGTGTCATAACCCAGAATTTGTTTGACAATCGGTAAAGTAAACATACACACACACAAAATGAGACTGAAGACTACTCTCTACTGCTGAAATAATTAAGTCAATTAATCAGTCAATCAACAAAATAATCTATTGACAATAATCTTACTCAATTTATCAATGGAGTCACGTATAAAGTAAAAAATACATCTGCTGGTTCCATCTTATTTAGGTGAGGATTTTTGGCTTTTCTCTTTTTCGAATCTTAATTAAATTTAATCTAAAAAAAAATCTTTCAAAATCTATTAAAAAGCATCATCTAGGGCTCTGGGATGTTGTAATGGTTCTGTATTGTTTGATTTCATGTTGTTTTGATACATTGCTGCTTGTTTTTACTGTGTCTTGTAAGGTGTCGTTGAGTGCTATAAAAGGTGCCTAGAAATAAAATGCATTATTATTATTAATGGACATTTGTCATTATTTTGTGACATTTCATACACTAAATAAAAAATAAATAAAGCATGGCCATAAAATAATCGACAAATGAATCATTGCTGCAAATAATCATGAGCTGCAGCCCTAAACTCAGAGTTCATGCCTTGATTTAAAATGACTAAGTAATGGTGCGGTCATGGGTTTAGAATGCACCGGCTCTGACATTCGTAGCCCAATACTTTTTACATTTAAATCCGGAGGGGTCAGGGTATGTTTTTTTGTTTTTGTTTTTATTGAACGTACTTGTGATGAGGTCCTGCACTTTGCTAAGCACAGCTCAAAATGATCCTCCACAGCAGTGAAGAGATTCTGAAACCCTTCAGCCGCACGATTCAGGAAGCGCTCCAAGAGAGGTTGCTGGGGAGGGGAGCAGAGATAACACAGAGAGCACGTCTGCAACAGGCTCAAGCACAGATCCACATCGATATTTTTTTTTTAAACTCATGATCATTGCTATGTATTGACGGCAATATCAAGATTCAAGTTTGACACACGAAACTGTGCATTTCAACATCTATGTATGCTGCACTCAGATAACGAAATGTCGCCCAAACAGTGTTCTTGATTTAGCAGATTACCTTGTCGGGTTGGAGGCAGCAAGACACGCAATACTCATAGATGTTACAGCAGCCATTGGCCAGGCAGCTTTTACAAATGTACTGTCTGGTGCTGGGAGCGTTGACGTTACAGCAGCCATTAACTAGCAAGTCCTTCCTCTCACAGACATAACCTGTGAAAAGTCACAAAGATAAACATTTACTCATTACGACATTAAAGACTACAAAGCAGAGGGATGGAGTAGCGATATCATCTTCACCATTGCGACCAGATGGCCACATCACTCACCCAGTTCATCTGTGAGCAGTGTTTTGCCCTGGATGGAGTTCCTGCACTGAGTGATTTGCCGGCTGCTGTTGCCCAGGTTGAAACGCACTTTCCAAGGGATACGATGGTCAGAATCTCTAACCTCTAAGAGTGTGCGGTCCCGTATAGTCCGCTCCTCCTGCGAAACACACAACGGCATGGCATGAAATGCTATGAAAGTATAATTTTGTTTGAAAAGGTTTAGGAGATACTGTTATGTTTTTTCGGCTACTGGTTCGGGTGTTAAGTGTAAAATATTTCACAGCTCATCTACTTACTTACTTCTTAAAGTTGTAAAACAGCGGCTTAAAGACTCATTTAAACTAGCCTCTATTCTATTGTATTTGTCAAAACAGATAAAAGGGAGGATATCATTGTTTGTGTCAAGACAAAATGCAGGGTCGTCCTAGACTTCTCATTACTGGACTCTTATAAAATATGGAGCCAAAGGGTAAAGGTCAATTTAGAGAGACCACTAATACCCCAAAAGAATCACCTTCAACCAAAAACCTTTATTTATTTTCTGTTTTTCCTCTGTCCAGACTAAATAACAGTTGTAATTAGACAAATCAAACCTGGACTAGATTACAATTTAGAGCTCTAAAACTCTTGTGAAACCTTTATGCCACTTCTTTAACAAAACTCTGATTCTGTCCAGAGAGGGATTTGATGAAAGCTGTTGGGGCTTTCTGCACGGATCTTCAGACTTGTGAAGCCCCTGCTCTTGTTGTGACCCGGGTTCCTGTACCTGTTTGAGTGTGCTGGTGAGGAAGTAGATGAGGGACAAACCGAAGACAACACCCAACACCCAGCGTTTTCTCAGCAGACGTCGTAGCACCATCATGGCATGGCTTTCTTGGGGAGACGCCGGTGACAGTGACAGTCCCAAAACATGAAAACGCAGAAAGGGTCTCAACCTCCTGACTGAAGAATTTGTCGGGAATGTGCAATGATGTTACAGACGGCTGATAGAGACAGCTAACTGATACTAGCTAGTAGATAGGGTCCAGGCTGACACGTAGCTAACCCATGTTGCTAGCGCACTAATAGCGAAGCTGACAGGACAATGCACGAACGAGTAACGACAGCTAAATGTCAGCTTTATGTGAGAGTTGTTCACACGCGGTTCCAGCTTAATGTGTCCCTTCACAAACGCCTGCTTTGTTCGCCTGTTAGCTAGCTGTCGATATCGTTAGCTAGCTGTCTGACATTTTGGTTAAAATATAAATTAAGCCATTCCCTTCAATACAGAGCCACAGTTACGTCATTTATGAAGAAAAGAGACGGTTTGACAGTGCCCAGAATTATGTTTAACAAGCTACAAATCTGATTTTATCATACGATATAAAACATCCACCATCAGCAAAACAAAATTCCAACACGGACACGGTGTGCTAGGATGAGACAGCCGATTGGTCGACAGGCGCCCTCGGTGACATCATACCGGAAGAACTTCCATTCTTTTTGGGACCGAAGTCAGAACGTCGGAGCATCTTTATTAGCAACAGAAAAGGCTCAACCATCGCCATACACCCGCACACAAACAATGACACTCGCTGAAGGATAAGTCAGAGCCGCCATTCAGGTAAAACAATTAAATCGCACTGTAATTCCGCTTAAGCCGCAAAGCATGAAGCGAACAGGGAGCAGTACAGCTGAAGTTGCACATTACAGCACGTCCACTGTTGATGTTTTGCGTCGTGCGTTTGCAGGAGTGGGCCATGTGGTGAGGAGCGGTATGCCATGCAGAGGAGACACAGCAGCAACACCGATGGCATGCCCACTGAAAGGTGAGCAGGGAGGCTCAGGGGCAGGCAGGACTCCAGGCCCTTCAACATGGGATCGCCCTCATAAGCGCCCAGTGTTTTTGTATAGAGCTCTGTAAATATAGGCGAGATGGCAAAAGCTCCTGTTTGAGCTTCATGTGAGCATCCATGAAACTCTTGATCACATTGGAGTCACAGATGGGTGGGAAGTTTGAGGATAAAACATCACACAGTGCCTCAGTAAGATGTTGACAGGCCACAAGAACAGGTTCAGCGGAGCTTGGCGTGATTGTGCAAGTCTCTGGAAGGCCACAGTTCTTCCAAAAACAAATTCTTGACTTTGTGTTTTGATGACGGTACTGCAGAGCGCCGTCTTAACACATCAGTCCAAAATCTCCCATAAGCATTTGGTTGGGTCAATATCTGGTGACTGTAAATACCGTAGCATATGATTTGCATCATTTCCATACTGTTTCCAACCCAGTGACCCCCTCATGCCCTGCGGATGTTGGCATTGTCATCATGAAGAAACCACTCCCTTTTAATCTTTAATTTCTTTCATTTTATTGATTTGCAGTGAGGGGACAAGTGGAGACAAATCAAGGCAGCAAAATGCCTCCCACAGCATAACCGAGCCACTGGACTCAGTCTGTAAAGGAATGGTGTTCCATTCCTCCAGTAGAGTACCAGAGACTTGTTCAGTCTATGCCAAGCACACAGGGCCAAACATCTAACAAAGATACTTTGCCTTTGTTTACCTTTAGTTTATCATTAGCTGTATATGCTGCTGTTTTTAACGATAAATACGAGCCACAATTAGCCCCATACATGTTAGTTTGAGGAGACTTACCAGTGTTTTGAAGACATTTCCAGATTACTTAATTGTTCCTCTAGCCACATGGTGTGAAAAATATCTCATCTACTGTACAGTAAAGTAGATTTGTTACCCACTTAACAAAGTGCGGCTGTCCCTCTTCAACCAAACAAAGATGGCTGCTAGAAATGACATATCTCCTTGGTCATCTGATGATACAAAACCAAAATTAAACATTTGATTCATTTATTTATCCATTCCATCCATGCCTATTCTCACTTATCCTGTGCAGGATATAGTGGGAGGCTTGAGCCTGTGCCAGCATTCAGGGTACAACCTGGACAGGTCACCAGTCTATCACAGGGATCACACACACACACAAACACACACAGGCAAACTCATTCACACCGACGGGCAATTTAGAGTTTCCATCTCATCTATTTGGAGCACATTGGAGCACTTGGAAGCCTACACAAACACGGCAAACTCCACACAGAGAGGTGAGTGCTAGCCACCAAAACACTGTGCCTCCTCATTTATCTGTCTGTTTTTATTTTCTGTTTTCATTTATGCATTCATATTTTTCTTGGATCTGAGAGTATGACCGAGGCGACGTGGTTTTTGACTGCTCTCTTCGTTGGATGAATGAATAAAATTTCACCTTTTGAAACAGGTTAAACCTCTGCGTTGCAAAGAACATTTTTATCAATCCTCCCACACAGGAGCCGTAGCCAGACCCTGGGATCAGAGAGCAGCCTGGATGAGGGTGGAGTCTTTGACTGCCTGAAGCCTGACTCACCCACCTCACCGCAGCAGCTCTTCTCTGGCCTGGTGGGTGTCCCCTCCGGCTCTGTCTCCTCTGCCCCCTTCCAAGCTGCCGGCTTAGTCCTGGGCTCTCCCCCTGACGTTTTTATCCAGATGACCTCCTTGTCCAGGGAAGACGGCGGCCCCCACCGCACGGAGGGTGGACCCTACCTCCCTCGGCCGCCCCAACACCACCACCACCACAACCACTTTCACCACCAGCAGCTGCAGCACAGGACCTCCTCTCTGCTTCAGCAGGCCACCGCAGCAGCTGGTTCAGAGAGGCACGGCTCCAGGGAGGAGTCGCAGGAGGACCCGTCCACCCCAGCCCCGGCTCTGTCTGAGCTGAAGGCAGTCGTCACGTGGCTGCAGAGGGGCTTCCCCTTCATCCTCATTCTGCTGGCTAAAGTTTGCTTTCAGCACAAGCTAGGTAAAGCAACGTGTGTAGTAGAGTTCAGCAGTGCGGAACATACACGAAGAATTTGCCCAAATTCTGGTTTAATGACGACATTGCTCCTCTCTCCGACAGGGATTGCTGTGTGTGTGGGGATGGCCTGCACATTCGCCTTTGCCAATTCTACGTTTAAGCACCAAGTGTCATTACGGGTAAATAAACATATTTAGGGATGCACTGATGCAGAAATGCCAACATTTCATTTCAGTCAATAACAATATTGATGCTGATATTTATTTTTACTTCAAACACGCCTACCTTGATTTATTTACCCATTTACAAAAAGAACACAATACCTTAAATACCTCACTAATTTGACAATTTTGTTAACTGACGTAATTCCACAACAACCACAAACTCCAATTACACACACAAATCAGGCCCAATAGGATTTACATAGCTGTTTGTGAGTATTACAGCCAGAAGTTACTGAATTTACAACTGCTTTTCAGAGAAAAAAATATTGTCTGTGTTAATTAGTGAGAAGTTTAGGTTAACAATTCAAAGTGTTTTTACATAATGTGATTGGGTAGCGGTCTTTGTTATCGTGATACACAGACTAGGAGTAAGCTTTGTCTGACAAGGAAACTTTGAGTGAAATGAAGTCCTACATGCAATAACATACCTGCAAGGAAGTGGAACAAAAAACAAACAAACTTAAAAATCAAGTATTCTTCACAATTGTTATTTTTTGTTGAAATAATGAAATTTGTTTATCTTCACTTGATCTGTTGGTGTGTCTGGACAAGGGTGTCATAAATATTAATCAAAGTGTGTAGGGCGTGGCCTTCTCCCCCTCACTTGCTCAGTTTTCTGCCTCACACCCTTGTCACTCATTCTAATGAGCTGTCTTGTCTGAGTGTGAGGTCAGTACAGGTGATGAGGAAGCAGACAGCAAAAGCAGACGGTCAGCAATAAAAAAGAATTCATTTAAAAAAAGTGAATAAATCTCAGATTGTCTCCGTGTTAGTATAAAGTTCAATTCATCATAGAAGTGGACATACAAGCTCTCAAACAAACAATGTACCAAATATTATTTCTTATTCTTACATTTCTTTGTGAATTTATTTAGAAAAAGTTGCATTGTAAAAATTGTATGTTTAAAAGATGTAAAAATGTATTCTAATACTCCCCATGTCTTTTCTGGCACCAGGAGGAACGCTCCGTGTTTGCTGCTCTGTGGATCATGGCGTTCCTTGCAGGGAACATAGTGTACATCTACTACACATTCAGTCAGGAGGAGCTGCACAACAGGTAATGATCTTCTTTTTATTTTGTCTTTTCTTTGCTCGCCATCCTTTTCATTTTGTTTTCCATCACATTTTTTTTTTTTGTATTTCTAAGTTTTCCATGCATGTAAGCGACTTTCTGTTTATTTCCACTTCCTTTAGGAATGTTGCTGTTCTTGTATGGCTCTTGTCCTGTGAGTATTTTGTGTTCATTTTATTATTTGCGTCCCACAGAGTATTCCAACAGCTAGGCTTTGGGTTCAGCAAAATGTAACCAAACGACAGGTTCATTTGCAAAAATGGACACCCGCCCCCCCAAAAAATTGGATATTTTTTTTATTGTGTATTCCCGATAATATCAGTCAAATCTGATGTGTTAAAAAATCGAAAGTAATGAACAAAACAAAATTAACATACAGTTTGATTGATATATCTGGCATAAAAAAAATCAGACTTTAAATATGTATAAAACAGAGTTTATCTGTTTTTTGCAAATAAACTCTTGAAATGTTAATCCAGTATTTAGTAAATGTTTTGGTAATGTAATGGGTGACTTTTGTAGAAGATACTGACATTTTTCATGTTTATCGTTGTAATATTTTTTTAATCTGACACATCATTGTTATTTAGCCACTTGAACTATTTGTACATAAGAGGATGAAAGACTTGATCAGAGTAGACGCTTAAGGAATTAATTTTGCCAGTTTGGAATTTGATCCAAAATGGAACTGCTATCAGAACCCAAAGCTGTTTCCTACATTTATGTTTTACATTTGTCTGGCTGGTTTCCTCTCAGTCTGCCCATCCGCACTGAAAACTCTATGCCGTCTATTGTAAAATACCGTCAACATCTCGATGTTTTGTCTTTTCTAGCCTCATATTTGCCAAACCCAACCTCAACAGCTTCGACTTCTTTGATCTGATCTGGGCTGTGGGCATCACTGACTTTGTCCTCAAATACTTCACCATCGGCCTGAAGTGCTTTGTCCTCTTCCTGCCCAAGATTCTCCTGGCCTTCAAATCCAGGGTAAGATAGCTTAATGTATTTTTTTTATCAACATCATAATTGAGTGATTCATTTTTACACATCATACAAGTGATCACACCATACTGTTACAATCGCACAAGTTGTTGTTAGTCCAGCAGACTGTGTTTGTCTATTGTTGTGACATTAATAATACAATATTGTCACATTTGATTAGTAATGACATCCAGATAATTGCTTTTGAGGTTTACATAGACTGCAACAAGTGCTTTAACGTTTTTATTCTCAGCTAACACAAAGCTAATTGATCTCAGCAAAGATACACCCACAAACTCAACATTTCCTGCAGGGGCTTGACAGTAAAATATATGAATATATATAAAACGTTAAATTAAAGGAGCTGCAGGTATTAAATTGGCAGTAACAGAATACTGACATCATAAACACATTGGTCTCACACATCTGCGTACTGACAACTGTTGTTTTCAGCGTATTTCTTCAGCAGTACTCTTGACTTTTATTCATTTCAGGGTGCCAAAACCTTCTCAGCCACCTTATGCCATAACACTGAAGTTTATTGATTGCCACACTGTGTGAAATGGTTATAATGGTCAGACTCTACGATATCAAGTTTGATGCATGTCAGATATTGTAGCACAACAACAAGCAGAGAGGAAATATGCAGCCGGAAAAGTGTAATTTAGTTGTCACCCATCTGCTCCGGCTGGCCGTCTGTGGCCGTGCCTCATAATGCGATCTAGGACTGCCATTTTGAAGTAAGAAGCTCAAGATTTCGGCACGGTTCTCTAAGGATTGTTAAATTTAATCTGCAACTGCCCAAAACTGGTTATAGCTGAGCAGAGAAACCCATAACATAAAAGTCACAAACTTTTTTTTTTAGGGGCCAAGAAAGTCAAAGCTGAACTTCACATTGACTTTCCAGACCTGATCAACACACTTGCACATCCTTGAAGTGTAACAATTAACAGTAGTTATGGAGCTATTGAAAATGTCGTTTGCATTTCTTGGTTTCTGTTGTTGGTGAGTGTAAATCTTTTTTTTATTTCCTTTGAGATTTCAATTTAATTCAAGTACAGCAGTCTCAATAGACCAGAGTACAATGCTGCTTACGAGTGTTATGCAAGTAAGGGCATCTCTCAGAGTTAATTGGAATTCTAAATACAAAGGAATTCAATAAAGCAGAAATCAACAAGCTGAGGGAAATTAAATATTGCAAAAAAAAACTCATGAAAGGCGCACAAGCTATCTAAATTGAGTTATTGATAAACAGATTTATTCATGTCTATCCACAATATCAGAAACATTAGTTTCAGGGATTTCACTGTTGAAGTAACACATTTGAAACTTAGTTTAGAAAAGGATAATTGTGTGAAAAGCACAAAGAAATAACCTCCACTGAGTGAACGAAGTGCTGAAGGGTCACAGTGTGAAACTGTTTTGTATTCATAAGGTTTTAAATGGTTCTCCTTAGGTGAGCCGGGGCACGTGGGTGTCTGTGTGCGTGGCTGGCATGGCCTAAGGGAGCCGAATATGACTGCAAACACATACACGCGCAGATTTCCATTTCCATACAGGTGCAGCTCATATTCCTCGTGTGTGTTGGTGTGTTGGAGCGGGGCAGGAGGAGGAGTTGTAAAGTATTAGGATTAAATTTTCCACTGATAAACAGACCCACAGGCCTATCAGAACCACGACAGCCAGCAAACTGAGCTCATCGGCCCTCGAGGGGGTTGCAGGGGTGAGGTCATCCCTCCCTAGAGCTGGACCATTACCTGTACCCTACACACACACGCACACACACACACACACATGCACACTCACATACACACATAGATGTGTCCTCAACAATATCAGAGCTTTTGGGGACATACAGTACATCTTCAATCATAGGGATTCCTCGACTATCATTGCCGTCTTCTCTCAGTTCATATGGCATAAAGAGACAAACAGTCCTGTCAATTCCGAACAGCAGATCTCACATAATCAGCCTTTCCACTTCATTACTGCATCCAACCGCAGATACACTAATGATGCGACGTAATTGCTGCAGTTGGTGCGAGTCTGCATAAGTGATAGCAGGCAAGTCTACAGTAGGTCCTCGTTTATTTGGGGTTGCGCAGCTATGCTTGTATTGCATTAATGAGAGAGAGGAGTGTGTTGCTCATGGCCCCTGAAGTCGTTCTTAACTTTGGTTTAGAATTGGGCCACATTGACAGAATGAAATATCACAGTGTTTTTGACCAAGAGTTATATGGGCTGAGAAAATCGTCAATTCACTTTGAAAAATACAGATGTAAGCTATATCATGTTACTATATCCCAGACAACAGCTTACATCACACAGCTGCACAGAGTAGATGTCATATTGCTCAGCTGCTGTGTGGTCTGGTACATCAATCTGTAGTATATACGTTATTTGGCTGTGTTAAATGAAGTAGCTATTCCGTTCAACAGATCATGAGCTCTATGTAAGGCAGTTATTTATAATGACATATTTGAATGGGTTCTTTGGAATGAATACAAAAGCAAATGGATGGTTAGCAGTTATAGGCAGGATGGCTGAGCAGATCAAGAAAGATAATTGCTAAGAGAAACTTGATGGAAATTCACAGCACTGGCCACACCGTTTGATTTGAAGTTTTTTGCTGTGAAGTGTAACTCAAAACACTGCACCCATTAACGCTTTAAACTGCGTGTGTAACACTGTGTTTCTGCCTGTGATGTTGACAGCGAGGATGAAGATATCGAAGTAATGAAACCCAAGTAGCAGGAAGCTGCTTAAACGGGGCCTGCGGTAGAGCTTACTCAAACTCTTTGGCTCATGTCCAAACCTTAGATTTGACAGTTTTCTGTGGGCGTGATGGGCACTGTGGGATACGAAGCTGAGGGGACAATAAGGAAGATGAATTAGCCGCTAGCAGAGGTCTTCCTCCTCTACCAACCTGGTTGCTCGTGGCTTTTTACCCAGTCTCATCAATCTTTGTCTGCAAACATCCAGGAAGTCATTATGCAAGCTGGGCTGCCACAGGGGCCATCAGGGAATCAAGTTTGCCTTCAATCTAGGCATCGCTGTGTTTAACCATCCCCAATACACTTAACACAATTTGTGGCAGTTGGGACTTATTCAGAAGTTCATTTGTCCTCTCTGATTAGGCAGCAGAAGGGTGGTCCTTTTTAAAGGAAGCTAGCAAGCCCCCGTAGGGCTGGGCTCAATGTGGGCACTGGGTAGCAGGTGGAAAGAGCCGCTGCCAGTTTCCCGTCAGTGTGGGGAAATTGCCTGCACTGCTGCGAAACTGTGGAGCACTGGACAGCAGCCATGTTTGGGCTGCAGGCATGCTGTTTTTAAGCTTTTAAGACGGCACTGCTCTTGACTAGATAGAAGAGTGCCCAGAAGCTGTTGAGTACTTACTGGTTTTTGGACATTTGGTGAGCGCATCAAAGTATATGCATTACAGTGAATACGTATGAGTTCAGACTTGAGTAAGACTATATAAGTTTCCTTTGTTTACCATTATGAATCTCACATTGGCTCTTGTCTGCATATACTGTAGACACTAAAAAGGCAGTTTCAATGAATATAGCGTGTACCTTTCTATGTCTGTACAGGGCAAATTCTACCTGCTGATCGAGGAGCTGAGCCAGCTGTTTCGGGCCTTGGTGCCCATCCAGCTGTGGTACAAATACATCATGGGGGAAGACCCTTCTAACAGCTACTTCCTGGGAGCCACACTCATCATCATCTACAGCCTCTGCAAGGTAATCAGCCAAAGGTCAAATGTACTCTATGATATCAAAACAACAGTGTTTCTTAGTTTATATTTAGATTTAGCTGGTAAATATAGATTACATTAAGTGCTAGTAGTGCAAGGATTATAACTAAACTGTTATCGTTGTCACATTAATGCCAAGTCAGTAATAATTACAAAAAGGTTTGCAGTTTTGTCCAGGATTTCAAGCGAACAAAAATCACCACGCCAATTGTCCACGTTGGACATTGAACAGTGGTGGAAAGCTACAACCATCAATTTACAGTCTTCATGTCATTATGATGGACTGGGAAGGCACACTAGATTAGAAAGACATTTGGGACTGGAAAGTTGGGATGGCTTTGTTAAATGAGCAATGGTACTTTTCAGAATGAAAAATGGCTATGACATGAGAAGTCAAAGGGCAATCCAAACCGCCCAGGAAGCGACAGTCAGACATCAGTGCAAATGCAGTTTCAAAACATTTAGATAACAGGACCTGAAAAGACCTCAGAGAGAATCTATTTTTGAGCATGAGTCAATTCATTTATGCCATACTGAGTGGGAAAACGAAATAGTGAAACCAAAAGGGGAACTTGGATCAGATAATCTGTGAGGCCGCCTAAGATGAGCAGCGATGTCTTGATGATTTACAGAGTGCAGTGGTCACCATCATGTGCTCAGGCTTGTGTTAATATGCCTGATTCACTGGGTGACGTTTTTCACAATTATCTTGACGCGAACGAATGATAAATTAGGTTGCAGACCATTTCCTGGGTGTGGACAAAGTGTGTATTGAGGTGCAGCACTCTAGTGTTTTCCAACATGATGGCCTGTAGGTGTGTCAGAGTTGTGCATGCTGATGTGCATCAGCTGCTGATTCACGTTGGAAACAGCGTCGTGTCGCACAGGGCAGCAGTAGAACAAAAGTTGGAGAAATTTGTCTTGGAGTCGCCGCCTCGCTGGTCCACAACTTCAAATAAAATACAAACAGACTCACAGTTGATAACATTACCCAGAACATTCACGCGTCCAAATCTAATTTACACTTCATCAACGTATTCACACCTTTAATGGCAAAAGCATTGCACAATCTCTGCAAACAACACCTTCGTTTCAGGTGTTAAGCAGATAAGCTGTGGTAGGTATAAACAGCAAGTTATCCTACACAGAGGAACCCTGAATCTCATTAATTATAGTAATCACATTACTCTTTACTTTTTGTGTAACACATTCATTTGGGCAAACAGGGAGTCTAAGGGGTCTCTTAGTTCTTTTCCAACTTTGAGGTTTATTTTGTTGAGATTGATGGTATTTTCCATACCATGTGTCAGGCATAGCTTCATAGCCTTATCAAGTATTTGTCGTAAAGGTTCAAAGATTGGCATAAGGAGTACAGCACTGGGACATGGCATGATGTTTGGTGGTTATATGTAGGCATTGCAGGCTGGTCAGTTGTAATTGTAGTTACTCGCGGAAAGCTGATTGCACTCTGTCCTCATTTATCGCAGTCCTTTGACATCTGTGGCCGCATCGCTGCCATACGCAAGGCTTTGGTCATGTTCTGCAGCCCTCAGGTCAGACACGATGACACCTTTTGAATTCTACATTTTTATTTACTTTTTTTCAGTAAACACCAATATTTAGCATGAACATATACGATTGAGAGCATTAGTGTATTGGTGTTTATTTGACATTTAGACCTGTCACTCTTTTTTTCTTCCCAACCAGAGTTACGGTATGAGAGCCAGCAGTCAGCAGTGCAGTGAGGCGGGTGATGTCTGCGCTATTTGTCAAGCTGATTTCAGAGACCCTATAGCTCTTCTCTGTCAGGTGAGGATTCAGTGATGTCCTAGCATTTTGGTAGAAAGGTGAACAATGCAACATGAATGAATCAATAATGCACAATTAAGTGCACTCGTACACAAACTTGCCGCATAAGGGGAAGGCAGAGAACAGCTCCCCCGTTTCACATTGTGCTGTGTTCTTCACTGAGTTTTAACCTCAGGGTGTATTCAGTCTCAATTTATTTGACTATAAAAGCAAGATGCATCTCAGCTTATTTGTCAAGTATAGCACAATAAAATCACTAATTTATTTCCATTGTTATCATTGATATTAAAAACAGTAATGATACCTGGTACCCTGACATTGGCAGCATCTATTAAATGAATACTTACTAGATCAGCTGCATACAGCTTGTCCTGTACATGCAGGAGTAGTAAAACAAAAAGCAATCAACAGACACACATGCATGCGAATCAATACTTTACAGCAGCTTGTTTAGCATCATAAAGGTACCTTCTCTAGAGGCCATCTCTTAACTTTAATGATTAAATGAACCTTGTTAGAGACGCACCTAATATCCACCGTCAATCTAACATACTAACTATTATCACACTTATACCACAGCTACTTCCCAAAGACAGAAAGGTGACCTGTGATCAAGCAGTCATCGCTTGTAAAGGTGTTTGCTGTAGTTGGTGTAACCTGTGGCAAGGTTATTTTCTTCATCAGAAATTTTCTGTGGTCAGATGACTCTGGAAATTATGGCATGTTGGTGAACCTATTGTTTCCTATACTTTTAGCTGCACATTTCTTACATCACTATATTGACACGCATGCCTTTCCTCCCATGCAGCATGTGTTCTGTGCAGACTGCCTG
>OMOW01001874.1:8292-20606 GCA_900312555.1 Lamprogrammus exutus | reverse complement strand
AAATAAAATAAAATAAAATAAAATAAAATAAAATAAAATAAAATAAAATAAAATAAAATAAAATAAAATAAAATAAAATAAAATAAAATAAAATAAAATAAAATAAAATAAAATAAAATAAAATAAAATAAAATAAAATTACATTCTGTCAAAACATTAAATAACAGAACTTTTACTTTTTTTAAATCATGGATGGAGCATTTATCGTATAGAGGACCTTTAACATGGTGATGCATTTATGTTCTGAAGAAGCTGGCAAATCTGTTTTTGTCTAGTTTGTATAATTTCCAAACTGATAGAAATATTCAGTATGAAGTGCTGAATGGCTCAACAACAAACACAAGCACTGCCTACTTTAATAAACTAAGTGCATTGTAAATTACTGATGAAGGCAGAAAGAGGAAAATATCACACTGCTGTTATGACCCTGTAATATTAATGCAGAGTCAATTGGGAGCAAAGTGAAATTTATTGTTTTTAATTTGTTCTTTTTTCCTAGAACAAGTAAAAATGTGATGACTTGAACAGAAAATATTGAAATGAAACTTTGGGAAAGTAAAATGCTTTACATTATTCATTACCACAACATTTAATAAACAACAGCTTAAAACACACTTTTTTTGCATTGCGTACAATGTTGCGTGTACAGTTGGTTCAAATTCCGATTATATCCATCATTCCCCTGTATAGTTCTGTAAATCAACTGTGTTATGTTTAAAGCATTATAAAAGTAGAAAAAAAACAGATCTCACATTTTACCTATTTCATGGCTTTATCCATACATTATCTGAGTGAGGTTCTCTGCAAGTTCTCAGATTGGACTCACCAAAGTAGAAGCATGGGCCATCCTGAGGCTGGAAAAATGCCCCACTGGCTTTTGCATGAACGTCTGCTCCTTTACTAACCAACATTTCCACATAGTAAGAGCTCCTCCTCTCAATGGCTACGTGGAGAGCAGTTTGGCCTGCGAGATTCACAGATCAACACATGAAGGGGTGTTAAGTTTTTATCAGTCACAATCATTTCCTTTATTTGTGGCAGTGAACAGAGGATTAGTAATACTGAGGACAGATGCAAATCATGATGGAGGGGGGACACGGGAGGAAACAATCACCTCACCTTCGTAGTAGCCAGTGTAGGCCGCATTCACAAACTCTTTGATGTCACCCATCTGCTCTGAGATGTTGAGGAGGAAGTCTGCTGTTCCATTCTTGCCATCTCTGAGATTCAACAGGGCCTTCATCAGTGCCGTTTTACCAGTTTCTCTAGACCGATCTGCGGGTGCATAACCAGACATTCAGCAACAGGTGGGTGATAATAATGTACTTAAAACATATTAACAGGCAGATCTTTTCCAAAGTGTGGAGGCTCTGACCATAAGGTGTAGCGGGATTTAGAGATCTGAGGTGTCAGCTGCCAGCTTTATATGTGATATGTAAAAACTCAAAATCAGCTCTGAATTCAGATGAAAGCCAATGCAAAAACAGGGGGAACATGGTCTCTTATTTGGCATCCGACCTCTTGTACAATTTTCCAGCTGATGCCAGCATAAAGAGAGGTGCAGCAGTCCTTAAATTACATTATATAGGTCTAATGAGGTGTAGAAATGTGAACTTTAAGCTTATCCTGAAGTTTAAGGGTAGCTTAATGTGGGCCAAACAGAAGAAAATCTGACTGCCTTTCATTCACTTTCAGAAGGTTTTGGAGCCACCCAGCTATTAATATTAGCAAGACATGGGTGTCATTTTGCTTTATGGGTAGAATCAAATGTGTATAACTGGCATAACAATAAAAATATATCCTGTTTCAGTATTTTGGAGTCAAGTGGAAGGATATATGCGCAGAAAAGTAAAGGAACCATAATTGAACTCTGGGGTACACCAGAGCAATCCAGATGGGGATGTGTATTTCAGATGAGCAGGTTTGATTTGAGAGACAGGATCTAAACCAGTTAAGGGCAGAACCAGGATCTCCAACCAAGTCCACTGAAGTAGAGCGGTCAATGGTGTCAAAAATCATACAAAGATCTAATAAGTGAGACTGAACAATTGCCTGCATCTGCTGTGATGAGAATGACATGTATGACTTTATAAAGTGCTGTTTCTCTGCCGTGGATGTATCTCAAGCCAACCAATGCCATTTTTAGGCAGATGAGAAGTAATTTTTCCTAAATCTTTGTAGAGAAACGGTAACATCCATTTAAGTCAGTCATTATTTAACATAGTAGGATCATGGTTGGGTTGTTTGAGTTTGAGTTAAAAACAGGAAGATACAACACTGCACAGAGAGCTGCTAATATCTGAGAGGATATGTGGATTTCCTTTATAAACGTGGTAAATAGGAGTTAATATTGGCGATAGAATTTATTAAATCTATCAGCCAGATTTAGTGGTGAAAGGGGAAATATCTAAAATATCTAATATCGAAAAACTAGTATACATGGGATGATCTAGTGTCTTATTTATACCACTGATTTTCCTTTTCAATAGAATAAGAACACAGCTGGTTTAGGATAAGGGAGGCAAATTAGAATTAGAAAACAAATATTTAGAGTTACGGCTGCATTTTAACTCATTTTTGGCATTCACTCAATTATAATTAGCATTTCTGTGAATTTCCCAATTCTGCCCAGCGTTCCTGCATTCTCCCTTCTTGTCCCCGGCATTATAATTGAGTCAGGGACAGCTTCTAGTTTTAGGTTTGCAGTGTAACACAGACGAACAGCTGACTGTGGGCGCAGCACTTGGATTCTGGGCCTCTCACACAGTGTGTCGCTGAGCATCTTCCTGTTCTTCACCAGGTACTCGTGTAGGCCTTCCAGCCGCGTGGGGTCTCCGCTGGCCGCCACTTCAAACAACCTCCTGATGTCAAATCTCTTGTCTCTCTCCTCTTGGCTCACCGTCAAACCTCGAATTTCTCTATAAATATAATGTGCATACAGACAACTGCTTTACAAAAGATTGCTTCCAAAATATTTATGTACTTTGTTCATGGGGGTTATACGCTGCATCCATCAGCCCTGTGGCTTGACGAAACACAGAATGATGATGTATGAAGCCAGAAATTCTATTATCATGTAACTGCATGTGCATGGAGTGGCTCACTTGTCAAAGTGGACATTGATTCTGAGCTGACTCTTGGTGCTTTCCATTTCCTCTTGGTAATCCGTGTCCATGGGAGCCAGGGGCTCATCCACGTTCTGTGCCGCTTGACACCGAGCCCTCTCCTCCTTCGTCCTGTCGTCTGACTCCAGACGGATGCCAAACATCTCTGAACTCGCCATCTTCACCTCTGCTTCCAACGATCTGTTCGGAAAATGTGTTTTTATATTATGCTTAAAATATGTGCTTGGTACAGAAGTGTGTATGTTTACTACAGTATTTATTGTACATTTAAGAGGTAGAAGTATTAGGGTTTTTCCCCACAACATTTATCAGCTGGTTAGTTACTAATACTTTAAATTCAACTTGAGCAAATTTCATAAATTATTGCTTTTATGGAGCAAAACCCTTGTATCTCAGCTTTGCTTTAGCACAATGACACAATGCAGTCAACGCATCTAAAGCTTTAGGAAGGAAACAGCTCATAGAATTTACCCTTCTTTAGACGAGCATGTGATCCTTCAACTGACATGAACGCATCATCACCCAAGAGATACAAGCATACAAACGGTGAGACAAAAAACCATCTCCAATTTGGAGGAATTTCCATTATTGATGCACTATTCACTTGAACCAAATATATGTTAATGAATCAATAATTTACAACCCCAGCATGATCCAATCCTCACAGTGAGTACTTGAGTACATTTTACTGATAATGCTTTTACTTGAGCATCATTTTCACTGTATTTTTGTATCATTGTGTTGGTCCGTTGAACTCTAAGGGCACAGACATATTCAGACATGTGATGTTTCCCCCCACTGACAAACAAAGGAGGTTATTTATAAGAAAATGTTCGTGACAGCAGTAAACATGAACACTTCTCAGAAGAATCTAACCGTTCTAAGAATGTCTCTTGTACAACACAAGTCAGTATGTTTGAGACGAAAAGGCAGACTTTTTAAAATCAAATTTAAATAGTCTATGTTGTGATCTAAAAAAACATTCATGTAGGATAATGGGAACCTAATTGTACTTGCTTCTTCTTCCTCTTTTTCCCATCAGAAAATGGGGAATTGGTGACTCGGTGGAAACTGTGAGACACCACGACTATCATAAGATTTATAAAACAGCAGAAAACAAAGGATGAAAAAAAGAGGTAGGGTATATTGATATATCACACTGAATTTTAGGATCATTTTTCTCTACCGGGGAAACAAAAATATATAATATATATTTATTCAATGGCACTACATGGAGGACTTTAAGCAAAATAAGTTAATTACGATGATAAATTCAAGACTTTTGCCTTCACTGAGGAAACTGAGAGCTATTTTAAAGAAACGTTCACACTTGACACTGACTGTTGTGGAACTGTGTGTGTATAAGCATCTTTAACCACACGGGGCCATTACATTCTGCTGTATTATTTATGAGTCTATTTTAGTGACCATTGATTTTTTTTTTTGGACCAGTTCACATCTCTCACCCCACTTTGTCAGTAAAACTGTCCAGATACAAAGGTCAGATTATTAAGTATGATTCAAAGAAATAGAAAATCTGGTATTTTAGCGTGAAATCTGCTGCCTCCGTTCCACTTTCCTATTAAAGGCTGAAGAAGTGAATCAATAAGCGAGCTGGACACTGTATCTCTGTATGACTGTATATGTTCAAAACATATAATAAGGAAGATCAGTAATGCATCATGAAACGTACAGAATGTTCAAAACTACAAGATTTTAAAATATCAACGTCTGTGCATATATTTTCACTTTGCGATTAACAGTCTCCTGCTCATTTTAAGTGCAATAGGTTTGAAAATACTGTTGACGATCTGACACAATGAAGTGAAACTGGTAAAAAAAAAACTGATGACACATCATTTTACTCACCAGAGGGAATTCTCAGAAAAAGCTCAGTTGTTTCTTGGTGTCTTTGCTCACAATTTCTTCGTCATATCAAAAATTAAGCCGCCCTAATCCACTCAGCAGTAAGATGGGAGTCCTCTGCAGAACTGGGTGTGTTAATCCTAATGTGCTGTGTTTCAGGATGTCGGTCAGTAGGATGTGAGAGATAAAGTGACCCACCCCGGAGAATATAAGAACACATTACCGGATGTCTGAGAGCTTGGGAGGATACTTGAACTGAGATGTATTGACCATCTCTGCTTTGGCTGAGACAGCAAAGATGGAGCCATTATTCTAGTTTTACTTAGTGGATTTGAAACACATATACAATAGATGTCTGTTTGACTATGAGTTAATCATGCTTTCAAATAATACATTTAGATAAGAAATCTTATTAAAAAAATTCATTCCATTATTCAGCATTAAAACCACCCTAAGACTCTTCTATTTTTACATTCACTAAAAGAGTGAAGATAAATGAGTAACTTACCCTTCTGATAGACAATTCTTCTTTTACAAAACAATTGGTTACTGCCGGTCCTGTATGTTTCATCAATGCCTTCTTAGTTTCAGTGTAGGGTGTGTGTTGTGTTCAGCCGTGCATTTGTGGTCCTGTGACTGAGTGTGTGGTATTGACGCCTCTTCCAGCGCAGGAGTTGCTGGTTTCCTTTATGAAAAATGTGCTTCCTCTAAAGAGCTTCTACAGTTAAACAGGGTGCATCCACATAATAATGAGATAGAGGCATTTGTTTTGGTCTTGGAAAGTATGATAAATATTTTAGCATTTTTACCAGCTAAGACAAGACTTCCCAGACCACCACACACTTTCATCTGTGACATCATAATGCATTACCACCTCAAAGATCTTTGTTTCAGGGATAATGAACAAATTATATACATTATTCATTTCACCTTATCTGTACTATTGCAATGCAAAAGGACCCACACAGGTTCTGACAGTAAAAAATTCTTCAGCAAGGCCTCCAAAGAGAAGAAAATGGATCATATCAATAAATGTATTCAGAAAATTGACCTCACTCCAGCATGCATAAGCTCTCAAAAGATAAAAGATCGATCTCCAAATTGTCCAAGATGTAACATTACAGAAGGAATGTTCATGCATCTCTTCTGGCAGTGCAAAAACAATTAAGCTTATTTTGATATTCAGTTCACAAAATTAATGTTAAAGTTGAATAAAAATCCTTGTTTTTATCTGCTAAATCCCATCCAGAAAGTGCAATAATATTGATCATGATGTCTTATTTTGCCAAGATATGTATTTTATTATTCTGGAAAGATAAATCTTCACCAGATTTGAAGTCATTTCTCAATCAGCTCTCACAGTTTTTATCAATTAGAGATGATGTTTAAGTGACCTTTACTCTATTCAACTTTTTTTTAACTTTACAGTTTACTTAACAGTATTTCACAATTCTCGTTTATTTGCATTAGTTACAACACCTGCATTTACTAGTAGAAAAATATTTGCTTATCATTGTAAAAATGATAAGGCCAAAATCAGAATTGCTGCTTCACACATCCCATGAGAAATCCCACTTTGCATACATGAATTCTCATGTAAAAGGAAATTCAGGTCTCATACTTTGTACATCGAATTCTGAATTTCTATCAGTTCCCTCATTAAAGTAGCATTTCTGGACAAAATGTCTTGTCCGATTTCTCTCTTGAGCAAGGCACATAAACTCCAAATGCAGCAGCTGAGTTGCTCATTGATCGGAAGCTTCACAGCGTTGTTGGACTGTGAGAAGCTGTATTAATAATACGGAAGGTTGGTGCTCATAAAGACCATAAATGTAACACACCAACTCGACACAGACTAAGATTATAGACTAAGACTCATATGTTGCAAGTATGCCTAACAGAATGAGAGGATAAAGAATGAAGATGGTGGATATCACAAAACCTGTAGTGGGTTGGAGCTGACACCAGCATGCATTGGGAGAGAGCAAAGCATGTCCTGAACAATCGCAGCCCCAAATACAAATCATTCACACTCACATTCATGAAAAGTAGTGACTCCTGTGGGAGGACACTGGGGCACCGGGAGGAACCCAAGACATACACAGGGATCATGGATTGGAACCTGGGACCTTCTTAGCTTGGAGGCAACAGTCACTGCGCCACTCTTTAACCCAAAATTAGATACAAGCATTTAAAAAAAGAAGCCATAGTAACACAAATGTAAGTGAAATGGTAAACCTTATCTCAGCAGCCTTAATGATAGATCAGTCTGCAGCTACGGTGTTATGTAAAGGTTCGCAGGTGCTGATACAGATGATCGGTTTGTGTTCAATGCATTCCAGGGGTAATTAAATGCATCTTGTCGTCCCATCCACCTTCCCTCATTTCCTGCCTCTGCCTCAGGTGGCGGTTTCAACAACACCCAGAGGCACGGTCATGTCCCAAAGTGCTGTTGGTTATCTGTGCAGATCGAAAAGCCTGATTGATTTACAGTCAAAAGGAGAGTCTGACTGTTGGACAATGATGAGAGAAATCCTCGCTTTCTGATTCGGACACGTCGATCACTGACACGTTTACACGTCTACGTTTGGTTTGCGTATCCATGGGAATAAGCAAAGTGCACTAATGAGCAACAATGACAATGACTTTGGATTTTTAACTGCATTGTGCAGCTACGTTAAGTCAATGTAGTGTTGATCAGTCTGATCTTTTGGCCCCAAAAGAATAATCTCACTGAAAATTGATAGGACAAATTACAGGATGTTGCAGTGTAAAAAAGGAATGTGCACGTGTCATGCATTGCAGCTCATAATACTCATTTCACCTTAATTCTAAATTATTCATGTAAACAAACATGACTTCCCTATTGATTAAGACACAATCGATCGCAGAGGACCATGGCCACGCCCACAGCAGAGTCCACACTTTGTCCGAATTCCACAGGCAGAGGAAACACCTTCTCCACCTCCTGCCTGAGCGCTTCGTTGCGAGCGAGCGCACTCCCGCTGCCGACGATTCTGTCGACTCCGGCCTCCCGCAGGCACGCCACGGGCATCATGGAGGCCAGGTTGTCCAGCACCCCGCGGCACAGCGCCCTGGTCACGTGACCCAGGGAGAGGTTGGAGGGGGAGATGTTGGTCACCTGACCCAGGCAGAGGGGGTCGTGTCTCTCTCCCAGGATGGTGGGGCTCACCCTAAGGTCAGTGGTCTCCTGGCTCAGAGTGCAGTGGATCAGCTTCTCATACAGGCAAGAATCACTCAGCTCAGCTCCTGTGAGGAACCAGGGACAACGCAGCCACACATCAACACATCTGAAATCAGTTTACTGTGATATTACTGATACTCTTTGTGTGTGCCTGTGAGTAGAGATGAATTAAGCTGAAATGTCATTTAGAGATCTCTACTTCACTCACACATCGCCATGAATTAGTACAACATCAGCACGTTAGCCAGATAAATCAGGCCTACACGAAGCCCACCTACTTCTAACCAGGGTATATCACCACGGTAACCTGTGCTTAAACAGCTAACCTGACCAGAGGATTGGATCAAAACACATAAGCAGCCTACCACCCACCCAGTACACTCACATAAGAAATGTTTGCAACACATTATGGTGGAAAATGTACTTTTTCATCATATAAAAACATCACATTTGATAGTTGTTATGGCTGTTTGGTGTGTTTGTGTTCTGTAACTGTTGTGTTGCTTTACTTTAATAAGACCTAAATAAACACCACATATACTTATAGCTTGTGCTTTACAGTATTTCATCAGTATAATATTCTTACTGTTTCTGTTGCTTCTTCTGTTCTAGTAGTGTGACTTTATTCTATCTTTATTCTAAGACAACGTTGAGAGAATAACACTGAATACTTCTTTCAGCTGATTCAGTAACCTCCTGTGTCTCTCCCTGTGTGCATACTCCATCATTTCATTTGATCTCAGCTTTGCGGCGTTTCATGTGCTTGGCTCCCTTGCTGTCTTACTCGTGAATGCTCATCGCTGGATTGGTAAAGCCAGAGTTAACAGAGCCAGTTGCGTAATCAGCTGAGTGATCCTGGTGATGCCAGCGTTACGCTTAGTAAAGTCAGGTCACCATAAGAGAGCCTCACTGATTGGACAAACGCATCACTCCTTGTTCGTCTTGCTTCTTCTGAACTAGAAAAACGTGTTTCAAAAGTGTCACATTTCTCCAAAGCGATCCACCATCACGCTTCATTTTATATCTACATCATCATCATCATCGTCATCTCAAATATTGACTGATTGGTCTTTTTTCTGACAGGGATGAGTCGATCCTCCTGTTGTTGTTAAAGAGCGACCGTGCTTGTGAGATGTCGTCTAACATTGCAAGTTAGATCAGCTGGATTTATAGCAACCTCGTGACAACGGTGACATCCAGTATCTACTTCGGGATTATAAATATTCAATCACGTGCGCAGATAAAATGCTAGGAACGACATACCGAGCTCTTTCATCCAGGCCGTGAGCATCCCCACAAATGTGGCCAGCACATTTCCTCCATTGAGCGACGCCGCCACTGCCAAGTAGGCGGCGTCAAAATAAGGGAAGTAGGAGATGGAGGAGGACGGCTGAGGAGCACCTGGAGGTTTGAAATCAGCTGGCATGGCGAACGTCAGCTGGGCCGAGGTGCTGATGTTAAGAACTAGAAAGTGAAGAGATACAAGCGGTTACCTAGGGCACACGGACAGCAACAGCAACAAACCTGACATGTAACTAACGGTGGGATTACACTTAATCCACAATGATGAATAATTCAATAAATAATAAAAGCAGCATAGAAAAAGAACGGCTACTGATTTTCGTGCCTTGTTTGTAATCATTTTCAAAAGTGAAAGTCAAACATGAACGATTATTTGCAGAAGAGGAACCATGCATGGCATCGCAGCGCTGTGCATTTGCATTCATGTTGCAGCCACAACTGATTCTCTGTCTTCTCTCCTTTGCATTAAGTGTGATCCCAGCCTGAGAGAGCCGACAGCACTTCCTGTTTCACCTGCATCTGTCCGCGCACTCATGCAGGAGTACACGGAGCACTGGAAGTCTCCCAGGGCCGCCCCAACTGGTGTGTGAGCGGGGATGCCATGCCAGTCACAGCACGTCTGTCCCGCCAAGCTACCCGATGAAACACACTGAGGAAGCAGGTGCACAGGGAAGCCCGCTCCCTTCAGACTAGAGCATGCACACACAAAGTTGCTTGTTATGTTGGTTAAAAACACACCGCTAGCATGTCATGAAACATACAACAACGTATCCCAGTGCATGCAAACTATAGGACATATTGCACGCATGTAAAAATGAACTCATGGCTGTTAATCCTACGCCATCTTCAGCAAGGAGAAACAGACTTATTGTGAGATTCTACATACATGTCGGTGTTCCACTGATTGGTCGAAGTGTTGAAGAAACCCCAGCTGGCTGCATTCTGAGGAGTCATCACACATTTGTCCAATCCGCACAGCATGGACACCACGTAGTCATGGATGGTCCCCGCAACTGTGAAGTCCTCCAGGAACTCAGGCCTGCAGTCAAACAGCTTCAGAGTTCACTGAGCAATGAAATCCACACACACACACACACACATGCCAGTGTTATAGATTATTTTTAAAACACTGTTCGCTGACCTGTGTTTCGTGAACCAGAGGATTGTGGCACAGCCAAACCCTGTGGCTACGCTCACATGTGAGTCTGGTTCTGGAAGAGAGGACAGGAAGTTGCTGCTGCAGCGCCCATCCTGCCAGGTGATCAGCTGACTGGTGTCTTTGGCTGTGAAGAAGTCTCGGTTGGACCAGTCGCAACCTGAGAGGGGCAGGAAAGACAAACAATTTTCCTATGAGGTCAATCTTGTCTTTATTTCAGTGTTTGGATGTAACCACAAGAGGGCGATGTGGTTTCTCATTAAACGCATGAGAAAAAGCTGGACACCATTAAGGCTCATAAACAAAATGTAGACAACAATATAATAGACCACCCTAGCTATAAATATATGAATATATGAACATGTGTGTGTGTGTGTGTGTGTGTGTGTGTGTGTTTTGGTTTTAATGGCATTTCCCCAAATCCCTGTGGATATTGCTTATGAATGGTTTCTAAAGCTTCGACTCTGGCGAAACATTAACAAACTTGAACAAATGATCAAACCAAACTGTGAATTATCTATGCCAACGACAACGCAGGCAAATAAACAGATCAATCGGGAACATCTTCATCATCAAGAGATAACTGGGGGTCATCTTTGGTGGATGATTTAGCACTTCAATAACACAACAATTGGTAAAATAGTTTGAGAAATATTCGACTTATCTCCATGTTGTGTTTCAGCAACCTGCCACATGCATAAATGTAAATACTTGAAATTCTATTGTTTCCATCAAAGCACTCTGGTAGTAAATATTAATCGCTCACATATCACACAATAAAACAGCTGTTACAGACACATAAACAGTAGTAATCCTACATAGTGTTTATTAAATTATGTACAGTAGATAAGCAGGAATCACTGCTTTCCAGTACAGCAACAAGGCCATTTGTGGTTTCCTCTCTTGGCTAATGACTGAATTAACCTGCTGGAACTCTAAAACAATGTTTCATTTTCCGGATTTTAGGCTCAGAATGCAGCTAACGACATACATTAGTGTAACAAATACATCACCTATTAGTATACCTGATGGGAAATGGTTCGAGGTTCAACTGATAATCTTTGATGCCCTGCTGTAACACACTGAACGTGTGTCGCTTTGATGTGGGGCCTTACAGAAACGATATGTTACAGGGCATCATGAAGTTAGACCCCTGAGCCATTAAGAGAGACCAGAACGTTGTCACGGCGCTGTATTGTCCTTATATGCAGTGACAGTCGGTAGTCCAGGAGTGATCTATCTGTTCTGTAAATAGTTGTCTTAAAAGGGGAGCAGGATTCAGCATGTAAAAACAGCTGTGTAGAGGAAACTGACCTCTGTGACGTCACAACAGTTACTTCCTGTTGATGTAGGAGATGACAAGTTTGAAAACTAATGTCACTTGTTTTCAAGACCAATACACTGAAATTCATACACATTGAATGAATGAATGAATGAATTACTTTTCTCTCCCTCAATTGTGGCATGCGGCATGTGTCACAGTTAGATGAGCCGTTGTTGCACAACCCACCAAAACCACAGCTCTTAGTTTGTGTCTGGTTGGTTGGCGCTGCGCGGCCTCTGCACCACACGAAGCGGGCAGACATACAGTTTGAGGTGGTGAAACCAGCGGGCTTATCTTGCGGTAGGAGGGGCGGTCGCACGCAGGAGGGGCCCAGCC
>OMOW01001861.1:2473-14703 GCA_900312555.1 Lamprogrammus exutus | reverse complement strand
ACCCATATCTCTCTGACTTAAATATATATATATATATATATATATATATATATATAATATATAATTGGTAATGGTATTCTTCCTTCAGCCTATCCATGGCGGCAAATGGGTCTATTATCCTGTTGGTGGGGAGTCAGGTGCTTGCTTTGGCTAGAAATTTCCAAATGCTCCGAATTGCATGCTGCCATGATAATGTAGATATAAATCAATCTGAATTACCCCATAATGCACATAATGAATTTATCAAATTTCCACCGATTGAGAATTGTTCAATGAAAAGCTTTATAACTCATACTATTTACAACTATTTATAGTCTGTACTGGGTGCCAAAAATCATAGGTGGACAATGCAACGAGCCACAAGTGTAGCATTCAACCTGCTGGATCTCAGAACATACAGTATGTGAGGGGATTGTTGTCTGCTCACACAGTGAACCGGGTGCTATAGAGATAGTCGTGCAATTTGTTGATCACAGCCCATTCTAACGCTAAAAACTTAGTGAACTGGGTTATTTCATCCTGGGTTACTCGCTTGCACGCAAAGGCAATCCTGCACACTCCTGATTAAGTATCACCCCCAGACCTGTTGAAGTTTGCATCTACATGGAGTATGTTAGATTTGTTGAATTGGCAGAGGTTAAGACAGGGACATTTGTGAGGCAGTTTATTATCGCTTTAATAGCTGCAGTGCATTCAGGAGTCCATCCTTCTCCAAAGGACTCCGATTTCTGTCTTGGCAATAAATCTGGGATGATTGCCACACAACCTTAAGACTGACTGAATGGACTTGAAATCTGTGTGTTGCCTCCACTGGGCTACTGACCTGACTTTTTCTGGGTCTGTTGCAATTCCGGCCTCAGACACAATTTGGCCCATTACTTAACTTGGGGCCAGCCGGGGTAATGCATCGAGATCCCTCCTGGAAAGGCCATGAGCCACCGAGCCATATGCAATGTTCTACTTCTTTTGCCAGGCCAAAATCCCACTACTCCAGAGAAACCACACGGGTTCTCTCAGAAAGTTTCTGAGCTTGCCTCTCTTTCCAATGACCATAAATAGGTGGCTCTCCAAAGCTAAAAAGCTGGGGATCACTTTTGTCAACTGAAGGGGCTGGATTCTGAATCTCAATGACCAGCTTTATGAATCTGGCAATGATGGCATCCTTGGGAATGATGGCAACCTTTCCTCTGTTTAAGGGACTTGTGTCTCGCAGAAGAAATTTTATTAATGTCAGATGGAAGCAAAACACCTGAGGGTAAAGACAAACCATCTGGGAGGGTAGGAGATGCATCAACTATCACAATACCAAATTTGTGGAGTTATTTTATGGCGGCTTTACTGGAGGGATAGGTAAGGGCCCTGGCCCAGTCCACTAGACATGGCCAACCAACGAACTCAGGACTTGGTTTGGGGACCATTTGGGCTGGAGGTCCAGCAGCTACCCTGCAGGACATTGCTCTGCTTACTGGCCCTCTCTTGGATTGGGACCGAGGCACAGGATTAAACCTGCAGGCATTGGTTACAATAATCTGACGTACCCAATCCGGCCTTTGGGTGTCTGAACATGTTAAGACTAGCACCGTTTTTGTCTCTCAGCACGTCCCATCCTCTGGAAATTCCAGGTTACCTGTCACATGTCACATACCCCTTGTAAGGTTAACTGGATTAACTAAATCCTGAACACAAGCTAGACAAGCTGGTTGAGATGAGTTTTAGGTGGGGAAGATGCTCCTCATACTTGCAACAGTAGAACCACTGTCCATCAAAGCACAGAGCTGTCCCTCAATTAGCAGATCACCAAGAGTGGCTCCCCTATCAGACCCTCTGGAAGGCCGTTGGGCCCGAGGGTATGTATAGTACTCTGACTGAGCAGTTTCTCTCTGTTTGCTCAGGTGCTCCATTTCAATCTATTCAAAGTGCAGATGAGCTTTGTAATGACCTCCAGGTGCATTGCAACCAATAGTCACATGTTCATCCTCATCGCACAGGTATAAGAGGGAGTCAGTCCAAGTAGTCTGCTCTTTTGGCTTTGTTCTCATGCTTGGTGTGGTTTGTTTGGAATCCGACCAGCCAGTTCATTCTTTTGATGATTGAAATTGAAATTTTGTTGGGTTACTGTCATGATTTAGAGTTGGTGCTTAAAATCTGTCGTTGTAAAGTGTGGACTTTGTTGTGAGTATTTATGGGGGCCCCTTAATAAATGCAAGGCTGTTTGGCTCAGAGTGATTTTGAGGAGTGTCCACTGGCTTAGCTGCTTGCTGGTCTTCACAGATTTCATTCCACAGTTGCATGAATGATGGTGGCTTGTCTCTTCTTTCTCTCAATCCTGCCAAGGTCCTCATGGATGGTAGTGGCATTCTGAAGTTGATGATGGATTTCTTCATCCTGCTTTCTATCTCTGAGGAAAGATAAGGAGGAGATGCCAAGGACAACTTTGGCAGCCCAAGGAAAAGATTCCAGGGATCTCCAGCTTACAGTTTTCCAGACGTTTTGCAGGGATCAGATATCCGCAAGAGCTCTGATCTCTGGGTTCTGGGTTGTATACTCTACTACCTTTACACTGGTAAACATCCAATACCCAGATAAGATGGACTGAGTTGCTGGACAAGTAATATGAAGGATGAAGGAAATGGCAGTGATGGAGGTGGTTCAGCAAGCACAAGGACCTGTTCACACACCCTGACATGGACTGCGATCTCTGCTTTGTCCAGGCTAACCTGGGCTGTCTTAGCAGTGTTTTTTTAATCCGCGATTGACACTTGTGGCCCTGTGGCCGTCTTGGAGAGTGTGGTTGGAGCAGGGGCCAGGATCCAGCAGCACCTGCCTTGTCTACAGAGTCCATCCACAGTTACCAGAGCCAAAGCACTACTGCTACTACTGCTGTTGATACAGGACAACACACAAACACTTCTGTGTTGCTGTCCAAACAGACTGGTGATGTAACTGGAGACCTTCACAAAGCCAATCCTCTCAGATAGATCCCCAGCCAATCAGGATACCTGTCTCAGTGGCTGGGTTTAGCACATCTAAAGCCCAGACCACACAGTTCAAAAACACCTACCTTTTTCAATTGTGCTGGACCTTCTGGCATCACAGGTGATTAGGTCTAAAATTGTAACAGAGGTGTTCCTGCCTCAGATTGGACTGCTACAGAACAATATCACCTATATAGAGTCCAATGAAACAATCTGGCAGGTTTGGGCTTTGGGTGGAGCATTATGTGAAGAACTCATTAGGACAACTCTTTCCATTGTGGAAGTCCTGAGTCAGCAGCCTGCTCTCATCTCACTACGCTGTTGTGGATACCACTCGACCTTCTCTGAAAACACTGGCTTTCAGCAACAACGCATCGCATTGTGCATGTGTGTTGAGAGTGTTATGAGAACTTTGTATAATCCTGCTGGTTGAAGAAGTCAATGGAACTGAGGAAGAGGAGGCAAAGACAGAGGACAAAAAAGAGAAGAGAGAAAGGAGGAAGGACAGCAGCAGGGGGTGAGGGAACTTTCTCCAGTCGACTTTTGATGGCCATCACCAAATCTCTGCCTACTATGGATAGCAGAGTCCATCCCTTTCTACACACTCAAATTGCTGGGATCAATGACTGCATACATATACATATACTGTATACATAAAAATTATACTGTATATGTATCAGTGATATATGTGTCAGAGTTTACTTTATATTTCATATTGTGGTGGAAATCTGTCAGGAGGGCAAGAAAATTGAGTCCGGAGATAAAACTGTAATTAATTTATTTGGGCACTGCAGTGGGTCTGACTGTTTGCTAGGCAGAACAGACAAAAGGGCAGAGTACAGAGGATACGTCATAGAGGCACAATCGGGAGGGGTTACATGAGTAACAACAATGTATCTGCCGTTGATTGTTGCAAAGAGAAGAAAGAGGGGGAAAGGATGCGGTTGCCCACAGCAGTTTCTGTAAGGCACATAGTTAAGGGAACAACACATGATTGTAGATAAGAAAAAGCAGTACAAGGTTATTTTCCGCAACACATATCAAATACATAATATGTCTGATAGTGTGACAGCCATTTCCCCCCACCCTGAAAATACCTCACATTAGTGCTACAGGGCTCAGCAAACTGTGGAATAAGCACAGTGGGCAATCCAAGAACAGAAAGTGTACAATGACAGCAGGCAATTGAATACTTTGAATTTGGTGCTTTCTCATTCCTGCAAGACAGGTATAACCTTGACATGGCATTCTGAATCCATTTGTGACTTTTTAAAAAAAAAAGTGTATATCCAATCTCCTCTTTCCCTGCTAGTTATTATTAATATTTTGGAATCAGAGAGATGGCAAAACAAAAAAAGTTACTTTATAGGACAATGTGCACAACAGTGCAAAGAATAATAGCAGCAGACGTTTCAGGCTATCAGACCATTTGAGGTTTTCAGGGTACGTGTTCTCTGTCAACTAATGATGTGGAAAATTAATTCAAATGTGAGTCTTTCCAGAATAAGACACAAAGGTAAGTGACATCCTATGTGAAGCCTCAGTATTCACACCCAGACTTCATAAATGCTGCTTTCGCTTTTTGTTTTAAGTGGATATGTGTTGACCGTAGCCAAAATACGTGCAGCACCACAGCTGCTGTAGGGATATTTTATTCATACACACAACACAAGGGGCAGAGTCTGCTGTTTGGTGATGATATTGTGCTTTGGTCCACAGAGAGTCTGATTCCATCCCCCCACAAAATGGCCGATGCATTCCAGGCACTGGTACTGTAACAACTGCCAAAAGTGGTGCAGTTCAGAAAGAGTATTTTTCATTTCGGTGGCTAAAAAAGAATGTGCGCTTAAGTGCTGGTCAGGTGGCTATGGTGGTGAGGATAAAACTGAACAACAACGCAAAGGTTTTGATTTGATATTTCATTTTCTTTTTTCTGTCATGATCGCAGGATTTGGGTGGTGGTGGAAAGAATGAGACTGCAGACTCTAGTGATCAAAATAATTTATTTTTCGACAGTGTTGGTGACCTTACTCCTCCAAACAGAGGACTTTCAAAATACCGGAGGACCTTGGATTCCTGCAAGGCCTACATTGTCCAGGTAGTCTGAGTACAAAGAATTTTTTCAAAAAAACAATAAACACATGTCTGCACAGCGTCACCTTGCAGTAATAAGCTGCAAAAATGAACAAATGTGATATGCTGTCTGATTTCGAAAACACAGAAACAGAAAGAGCCAGTGTTTTGTGGATGAGAAGTTTCAACAGAAACGTACACAAAACATGCATCCTCATTATCATTGGCCATAAATTCACACCATGATTCAACCCACGGGAAATATTGTAATTAACCACAAATTTTTTTGCTATTAGCAGGGAGCCACTTCAGATGCTCTGAGCTGATTGTCCCTTTATATGTCTGCTCCGTTGTGTTCACTGTACTCTTTATGATATTCTCACCTCCCTGTACAATGCTCAGGGCCGTCTGTTGTGGGCCCCCATACCAGCCTGGATCAGATCCAGGCACTGTTGTGTTCAAACACTCTTTATTCTCTCACACTAATACGCTACTCAGCTCGCTGCTCACTTCTCGCTCATCCCCTCCCACCAGCGTTTTCAATCAATTAGTACCGTTCATTAGCAGGAACATTGGAAAAAAGAGTTTGATTGAGAGAGTTTGACACCCAGCCCAGAATTTGATCCAAAACCAGACACCACCGGCAAGCAAACCACCACACCAAGGCTGTCTTGTTTCCAGGCTACGATTCAGTCTGCTCTAAAGCCTGGTGCGGGTATCCTTGATCACAGGAATCCTTTTCAGTGAGTTACTTCAAGTGAGCAAGATTGTAAATTTTTCAGATCCATCTTTGCTTTGATGGAGACAGATATGGTCTCTGTTATGCACAGGGGGTTTATGATGTCACATTTGGTCTGGCCTGGAATCACTCCAAAAGGAAATTCTCTGTAATGTTCTCTTTATACAAAGGATAACCCATTCTACTGACTCCAATCATCACACAGAACCCAATCAATAGGTCCTGTCATGTCTATAGCAAAGAGAGTTTGATTACAACAAGAGCAGGAAAACTGCAATTCAAAGAAAAAAACATGTTAGACTAGAATTGATTTCATCAAAGACATAGTTACATGTTTTATGGAAAAAGAATTGGGGAAATAGTTGTAGCGTTGCAGTGTAGTGCCTTTATTCTGTACATTGTTGAAATGTATGTGTATATGTATGTCATAGCCTTGAAATTGTCAAAAAAATAAGCACATGTTCTCTACAACTCATTGCTTTCCTTCTCTGAAGATCATCTTCTTCATTTAAAGCTTTAAAAGAATCAGACTGGACACTAAAAGACATTGAAAATGAAATGCAGAAATCAGGTGAAAGTCTTGTCTCATTGTGTTTTCTTTTCTTTTTCCTTCCACTCACTGTCTTGTGAATTCATTTAGCCCTCGTTCAGCAGCTTCTGATCTGAGAAAGGACGTAAATTCCAAAGAATATTAAATCATAAAGATGGTTAGTTGTACTGGTGCATCTGTATGGGTGTGCATCCAGTTGTGTGGTACTATGTGTGTATTGTGTGGTAACAATGAAACATTCAGAGTCTAGATTTTAAGAGTAAGTGAAGCTTACCTTTGTATCATAACTTAGCACTCAATGACGACAACTGAAATTTATCGCCACAAAATGTTACCATTAGGTGTTTTGCGCTTTCATGTAATTTTTTCTGCAAATTTGGCCTATTTGTGAGGTTACAGCCATTTCTGTCAGCCCCGTTCAGAATGGAACAGACCTACAGCGCTGTTTCCCGGTCTTCTGCTCTGCTCATGTGGGCTGTGAAGCGCTATTTCCACATGAGGGGTGTTTGCTACTCTGCTAAAGGCTTTCTGGTGCAACCTCCACTGGGGGGCAGCGGCTTTCATACCTTTGGGGAGGCACATTCTCTAGGTAAGGACAGTAACTACCCTTCCTATGCCTTCCATTTGCCCAGTGTTTCAGTGCCACTCAATGGTCTAATCATTTATCATATCAATCATAATAGCATGTATTTATATTTTAGACCTATAAAAAAACTGATCAAAAATCCAGTAATGGGTCTGCTCGGGCTTAAGAAGTTAAAGGGCACACGAGGTCAGCTGACGGATTTTGCTCTGCTGTGTTTATGTCAACCATGACCCAGTCAAAACACACTTCAGAGGAACTACTGTAGTGACGCAAGCTGGAGAGAGCTCCAAATGCATCTCAAAAGACCTCATCAATCCACAGTAAAACAAAATGTCTACAAATGGAAGGAATTTAGTCAATAGCTTTTTTCCCTGAGAGTGGGGAAGTGCTGATGCAAAGTAATCAATTTCTAATATGTTTGTGTCTTTTTGTCACACAGCTGAGTCTGCAGGGTGTAGGTAAAATATCCTATTGATACTGATCAGTCCTTGTTCAGTATCATTATTGTTGGTTGAGTCTGCTGCAGCACCCGCTTCATTCACAATGTAGCACAGACAAAGAAGATGGAGGGTCTGCTAAACAAAGTGTCATGCTATTATGCTGTCATTTCAAGGTCACGGTCCAAGTTCTGTATTCACCATCCTGTAGAGAAAAAAAACATGGCCACTTGTCTTTTTTAGCTTACACAACACAATGTTTTACTGATGATATGTGGATGGTAAAATAAACATGTTTCAGAGAAAGAAGCAGTTGGTGCTTGGCTCAATTTCTCTCTTGGTCTGATGGAGGTCTGACTTGGCTGATATCAAATGACTGCTTGGCTCCTGGAGCAGGCAAACCAGGAGACAAATGTAAGTAGAATAAACACACACATCTGGTCAGATAGATCTTGATAGAGATGGAACCAATTGCTTTGCATACACACATGCAGACATGTCCCAAACAAAAAGTGACCTTTTTGGGAGCTGCACATAAATAAATAAATAAATAAATAAATAAATAAATAAATAAATAAATAAATAAATAAATAAATAAACAAATAAATAAATAAATAAATAAATAAATAAATTTTATTGATTGCTATACATATGTATATATAGCGATATATATATATATGTAAAAGTATACACATACATAACTGTATGTCTCCAGTTTGTTCTACATGGGACTTTGGAACAAGTTTACTTGTACCTGATGGTGTAAATGTAGCCCAAGCATCCATAAATCACGCAACAGACATGTGGTCCTCCTAGCTGACAAAAGTAGATGTGAGGTGACGGCTCTGCTGCTGGGAGTCTGCTCTCCCGATGCAGGTAAACCAGGTAGAGTAAATACATACGACTGGTCACACAGAGCTGCAGAGAGGGAGGAAACACACATTCGGGAGGAAACACACATTCGGGAGGAAACACACATTCGGGAGAAACGCACACACAGGCACGCAAAGAAGGAACTCTGATGCGGTCTGTCTGGCAGGCAAATAGACACACAATTGCAGGGAAGGTAATGAAGTCTGAAGTAGGAGAATATTTAGGAAGGTAGGGAGGTGAACACAGGCTGTAGGTAGGCAGTCAGACAGATGGGGTGATGTGCCTATGCATTGGCTGTCACTTTTTAACTTTCACAGCATCTTCACTGCATTTGTCTTTTAATTTGGTTTAATTGGCACTTTTGACACTTTTCATGCTGGGGAGCATTCCTAGTCTGTAAAGAAAAACTGCCCGTCCAAAGCTGTGATCAAAATCAAAATGGAACCAAATGGACACATAGAGCATATGAACCTTTATAAGGGTGTATTGTAAAGAAGCATTTGACACTTTTCATCAAAGAAAAAAAAATCCTGAAGAACGTCACTGATTGTAGACCGAAAATCTCCACCATGCGTTCTTATATATCTATCAGGTCTTTGCTTTAAATAGTTGCCGGAAGATTTCATGATTGGTAAATAAGAACACACTCGTGCTTTTAAGAGCTACAAGCAGTTTTATGTCTCACGTCAGTTACTTTGTCAAACCAAAGCGGTGGATGCTCTCTCGTTCTGTGACAATTGTGTACAGATTGGAGACATAAACTTTCAAATTTGAGACTAAAAATGTCTGGCGAATACAACAGCACATAGAATGGAGAATAGATCTTAGTGACAAATGTGTAAATAATAACAATAATGGCTGCACTCCATTCCATTGTACCATAATGCTGCCCTGTATTGTGCATGCTGGCTCATTGACATGGCTTATGGATCCAATGTACTTTAAAATACATTAAACGAAACAACAAAAAGACAGGTCTGTAAACACATCCTAAAACATTGCATGCTGTGTAGTCCTTATGAACTTGGCCCAAATATTACATGGTGGGTTGCATCACAGCTGAGGGGCCAGTGGGCAGAGCTCAACCAGCCATGGGATATTTGGACCACTTATGACCAGGGGGAGAAACGACAAATTCGCCTTCTGGGCCCACACACATACATAAAGAATGCCAAAATACCCTGCATTACCGTTTGCTGAGCTTTGTGAAAAGTCTTTTAGGGCTGAAAAGTACTTCACTTTACAACCAAAGTGGAATAGAGTCATCATCAAAATCATATACACCTGTACTTTTCCTCATCGGGGAAGTAGAGGAAAAGACTTACAACACTCAGGCTCAGATCACATCACTGAAGTTCCCAATTGAACCCCATTGGAACTGGAATATTTCGCAGCCTTTCCCACTGATGCAGATACGGGCGAGCGAGACGAGTCATATGAGCAAATGAACAACCACCTAACCTTGCTGCAAAGCCAATGCTTGGATAGAACCTTAACATCCAACTGAGTGAAACCATTAGTCTCTGCTCTGAGCTCAGCTTGTCAGTTGTGATAGCAGCAGGTAGAGGGATGAGACTGTGGCACACCAGCTGTGGCCCACTGGTACCCTCTCCTCCTTCATCCCTCCACCACCTCTGCAAGACAAACACATGCTAAACAGGCCACTGTCACCACCGCCTCCCACATTCAGCTGCAAATGAGCCTGCTATGGGCCCCAGCCCTGTTTGATGTGATGAATAATAAGGATGAATTTTCATTTGCACAGGTTTCCGAAACTATAATGTGCATTGTTTGTGTTCCCTCACATCAAGCATGATCTGCAGCCAGGTCTGTGTACTCAGGGGTCTAGCAAATTCATTCAAGTTACAAATATGGACAATTCAAATACACATATGAACATGCACATCATAAAATTTCTGCTGACAAGATTCCCAGGCTAACTCTACGACAAGCAAACAGCATCTCTGTGAGTGGTACATCCAATGTTGCAGTATGTTATCATGAAGCATCCATGTCAGGGAGATGGTATGGCAGTGATGGAGGGCTGTCAAATCTGATGTGAAACCTCACCTCTCCAACAGTAGCTTAAACAAGGCAGAGTAAATGCACAGAACTAGTTTCAGAAAATGTTCAGAGCACATGCTGATGGATACAAGTAAAAGCATAATGCAGCATTTTACCAATTTTACTCTTTCCTTCTGTCCATCCATCCCTCCACCCATCCATCCATCCATCCAGATGGGATAAATATAATCCATCCAGCATATTCTGGCTCTGTCCTGTGGTTATCCTGAGGAATATCTACATCTAAGGGAGAGACCCGACACCCTGTTGCGGAAACTCGTTTTAGCCGATTTTTTCCCCCAGGATAAATATTGAGTATAACAGTATGGAAGCAAGGCTATCCACTGGATGAAACAAGCGTAAGCCAATAAGAATAGCAGATCTATTTCTCATCGACTTACCAGTGAGTTAAATATTGGGTTTAATTGAAGCCCACAGGCTGAAGCAAGCTATAATTGACAGGCTGCATCACCCAGTCTAACAGTCAACTGATCAACTTATGATTCTTGTTTTTGTAACCAATGAAGAACATTTGGAGGACACAGATTTGGAGTGACCTGGTCAGAGCATCAGATTTGAACTTCCATGTGTTTATGTTGAAAGTGCTGAGGGGGCAGATCTTTACCTTTTAGTTGCTCTGCAGCTAAAGATGTGTTGAATGTGGCCCATTGATTTCCTCATTACCCTCAGCCTACTAAACAACCAGGCGACTGCTAATGGACTAGTCATTACCATTCAACTTGTTGGACAGTTTGTCTACATTTCCCAAGGACATGGACAGCTTTGTGTTTGTGAAAGTTCGCCAAGTTTACAATACAAAAATATAGAAATCAACAGAGGTTGAAGCAAAAAACTTGTTGTGTTGACTTGCTTATAAAGGAATATGTGAATAAGTTAATGCAAAACTTTCTCAAGTGAATCTTTATTCTTTGCTTTTGTAACCTTTGAAGTAAACTAAACAGGTGTATGAAGGCTTTATAATTCATATTGTGAAAAGATAGAATTTCTGGTTACATTTGTCTTTGGCTTTGACTACTGACATGAGAGTGGTCAAGGCTTATTTCTTTTCATAGACACTGAATTGACTTTAGCTTAATTTCCTTTGCTTTTGTGTGAATGCTTTGTGTGTGTCACTCGCTGTGTCATTGCTATGTCAATCTACACTGAGGTTTTCTCGGCTGCTCAACAAGGAAAAGTCCAGCTTTTTGTATAAAAACGATGCTAGGAGCAAAAAGTTGAAATGAAGAAATGTGTAAGACAAGTCTTGTCAATGTTGCCTATTTGTTGTGCTGTGCACAGTTTGTAGATCATATGGGAAGATATGAATGTATTTAACATGACATAATTAAGGTTATCACTTTTCTATTTGTTTCCTCTTAATAATATGTTGTCGCAAGCCTGGGTGTGTGTGTGCTTGAAGGAGAAAAAATATATTTTCCCCTCGGCCTGTCTTTCACATCCTCAAGGGACAATCATTACCAAACATTACAAAGGCTATCTATTTAAACCCTTGCTCCTATTGAGAGCCAATTCATAATGACTGAAGGAGAGAACTTAAAAAAGAAAGAAAGGGAGGAAAAGGGAGACAAAAGCCATGATAGCGTCTGAGAGAACGGTGAAGAGATAAAGAGGACGAGAAAGACTTAGAGAGGGAGAGACGGAAAGAGCGAGACACGGATAGAGAAAGAGATGGAGAAGAGGAGGCTCTTTTGGGGTGCACTGGGCTGTGAGACAGGTCCATTCACTCTGTTCTAAACACTGTGTCCCACTGTGCATCAGCGCACTCACCCAGGCAGCTAACACTGGCCAAAGTTAACCAGTCAACTCCATTACAGTGCAGGGGGCGTGTACAGACCTGCCACACCAAAGGGATCATGCCGTCCAGCCAAGAATATTAATTGCTTTTAAATGAAGTAGATCGGAAGAGCACACG
>OMOW01001835.1:1725-17119 GCA_900312555.1 Lamprogrammus exutus | reverse complement strand
GAGCAAACAGCCATCCGTCAAGTACTTCACCACCGTGTCCTGCCGCAAACACATTCACATCACACACATCATCCTCGAATATTCAACAAATATTCAACGTGTGTGTTTTCTCTCCCCTCACCTGTGATGTGCAGTCATCAAAGCGTACTTGATAGCCCACTTCTCTCCCGAGTGTGCACTGCATCTCCTGAGCTACTCTCTGGGCCACTGTGATGGCTGCCACTCGGCGGGGCTGGGTGATGCCTATTTTGCCGTGTTTCGAAAAACCTGGCCAAGACAGATGACGTCACCATTCCAAAAATTCACATCTACAATCAATTGCTCGCGTCTGTGTCTTAACGTGGATGTGGGATCTGGTCAATCGTCTTGCAGAAATGAGTTTATCAACATTTCAGCAGATGGGTAAGTATATGGAAATGGTAATTGCTTGTTTTTTTAAGCTACAGATAAGACAGTAAAATCACATCTTACCTGCTTGGTGTAAGTATTGTGGAAGTTGTGTGGTTTTCCCGCTGCCAGTCTCACCAGTAACAACAAGAAATTCGCCGTCCCTGACCGCCTGGACCAGCTTGGCTTTGTGCCGATAGATCGGCAGCTTGTTTGACTCATTTTCTTTACTATGCCGCTTCGTTGAATTGGACATAATTGTAAAATCCGTGCGGTTTTACCAGCAAATGTTGGTGCGAGACAGAAACACTGAGTTGAATTTTCCTCTGGTTCAGAAAATGACACGCGCAGGCAACAACTTCCGCAAACCAACTCATCCTGTGTTCCTATTGGCTGAGCAGTGAACATGTGACTGTAAGCCCCTCCCTGTTCATAAACCACCGCTTGCCTCATTTGCAAATATGCCATTTTTTAGGCCATTACATGTTTATTTTCATTACAATTCACGCAGTGTCACGGTGAACTACTTTACCAGCCTAGAGATTTCAACCCATACAACAATGGAACAGTTGCAGTTGTTTCCCTGGCTATTTACAGCAGAACAATTAGAGGTCCACCAGAAACAACACCATGAAGAATCCTCTGTGTCGGCCTTTGCCTGACTCCTCTCAATCTTCGCCTTCCTGGGAGACACAACGCAACAGTTTCAATCTCTCAAATCACTGCAAATCAACAGATTATCGTGTCAGACAAGCTTGATGAGATGAGAGTGAGTTAACACGGAGAAGCCTCATGTACCATCGCTGCAGGATTGTGTGCAGTCTGCTCCTTTACAGATCTCTACATCACAGTGGAAATGTACCTGTAAGTAAGAGCAAACAAACTGCCCCCTTATTACAAATAATACACAATTGAAGTGATCCATACACTGCATATTTCCTGTAACTTGCCTGGATTTCTGCTCCAGGAGGCCTCACAAATGAGAACAGCTTGACCACAAACCATTTGTGTAGAGAAGGATACTTCAGGTCCCTACTGGACACTACAGGTAAAACAACAGTCCTCTGGCTGTCGCCACTGAAAGGACACCTGGATGCAAAAATGAGCTTCAAATGACACTTTTTCGAAGAGGTACATGTTTAAATTATGAAAAAATGCACAATTTGCTCATGATTCAACTGGAGCTTGCCCTTTAACGAGCAGGTTCCATCTTTGCTGGTCCTGTGGATCTGTGGTCGGAGTGGCCCAGCAATCCTCCAACAGCAACACCAAATCCTTGTCCTCAATTTTGAGAACAGACACCTCCACATGCACAGGCTGGCCGAGTTCTGTTACTATCGGAGGGTCACGAGAGGAATGGAAAGACTGGTAAGAAGAATCTGCAGATTAAATATGAAAGAATGGAACATTATTAACTCAGAATTGTGGCATAACTGCATGTCTCTGTTGTAACGCATATATAAGGAATGAAATGAACTAATTATATTTGTGCTCATGGAACAGGAGTATAAGAAACTGGAAAGCAGAACCTTTAGCAAACCTCAGTTCAGCCCTCAGTGTTCCCTCGTTCTTTAGTGCTGCAGGGTGCTCAGATGTTTCTCCCTTAACTTCAATGCCCAGCTGCATCATCCTGCCCAGAGCAAAGCTACAACGCACTGTAAGTCTAAGAAAAGAACAATTGTAACTGAAAGCAGGCATTCATAAAGAAGATAACTTCAAAATCAAATCATTTTCTTACTGGAAAGGGGTGTCACGAAATATGGAGCCTCTCTGCAGATGTTCTTTCGCTTCAATGTTGACCCAATAGGTAATAATTCCGTTCGATATCTGAAAAAAACAACACTCCATTTTATTTAGTAATAACTGACCTATCTGAACATTGACTGGTATGCGGTAAGATTTGCTTTTACCTCTGACTGAGTGCCACAGTCCGTGAACGGAAAGTTAAAAGTGACAATGTCGGTTGATCTTGTTTTGGGTTGACAGCTGTGGTTTTGGCTGGAAGGGATCCATACTGTGTCCATGTTCAGAGACGGGACGGCGGAATTTTGGGAGATGCTAATGTTGAAACTGTCCTTGTTGCAGAAAATTTGCCTTGAGACCAATAGATTATCACCTCTCATTTCCTCTGGAGAAAACACACAGAGGCTTATTAAAGTGATCACATCAAATATATTATCATAACATCTTGTCTACCTTGAAGTTCCCTTGTGCAGATGAGAGGCATTGACTTGACAATTTCAACTCTGCCTCTGTCTCCAAGTGTCACAATGACAATGATCAAAGTTGTGGAATATTTCTATAAAAATTGTATCGGAAAAATTAGAATATTCACAAAATTAGCATCAAATACAGACAAACGGGTTCAAGAGAATTTGTTGGGCTTACACGTGCTCTCACGAAACAGCCATGGAAAGCCACTGTGAAGATAACAAAGGTCTCAGTTTCTTCAATGAAGTAGTGGCAGCTTTGTGCAATAGCAATGGCTTGGTGATATCTGCCACGATCATCTGTGTGAAACAAACACGACTACTTCAAACCAAACTCCTGTACGAGTTTAAGTATGCAGATATGAGTATAATGCAGGAAATGACTGCTGTGTCTGACTTACCTTCAACATAAATGGTGAGAGGAAGATTAGGAAATTCCCCCTTTGATAGATAAACGGACATAAACCCATCACGACAAAGCAAAGTGTTGTTATTCATATCTCGATAAGCTTGAAATCGTTTTGGTCTGTGGGCTTCACATTTCATAAAGAATGATAGTGACATTAATGTCATCAATAAGATGTCTGCAGTGTAAAACTGCATGTTTGGTCACTGAGTGACTCACACAGCTGCACCAGCTGCTTCTCATTTGGCTTAATTGGTGTTACTCCCACAATGGCATTTGTATTTAAAATCTGAATTATATTTGACATTTTTTATTTTATTCTGTCTTGATTTCTATTATTTTGCTTTGACAAAAAACATGAATTATATATATTTAACTGATGTGAAAATCCTGTTGAATTCTGAAGCACACTCATCATGTGGAAAACGTGACATTTACTGAGAAAACCTTCTTTTTTTTTTAAACCTTCAAAGTGAAAGTCATAGATTTATTTTCATGTTTGTCAAGTATGAATTGTGACTTGCATGGCTCTGTTATGAATATATTTTGCTAAATCAGAAAATGAACAAAACAATTAATTACATGAACAAACCTCTGAACATTTGTGTACATGAAATATGAATCTGAACAAATAAAAATGCAAAAATACATAAACTGTGCCTTTAGCAAACTGAAGCACAGTATGAGCCCATTTCAAATATTATCTCAAACAGTGATTTATGCACCAATATATGAACACACTCTACAGCTCTGTTGGGTGATGAAATATTGTGTTTCATAAGCCAGACACACTGACCCACTGACTGACTGAGGCTCCTATTGGACACCTGGCTGTTAAAGGAGAGGGGACATCGCTCTGTTTTGCCCCTCCCAAATTATATTAAGTTTATTTTTTCAGGAGTTTTCCTTGGAGAGCTTTGGGCTGGGTTGGGAACCTTTGACCTATGGGCCTGTAAAGTCCTATGAGACATTGGTTGTGATATTATGCTCACATGCACAGTGTCAACAAAAACTGGAGACAATAAGTTAACAAAGGGACTTCTTTCAATGTAAATCAAACTCTTTGATTTATATATTTAAATAAAGCCGATATTTATTTGGTAAAAAATACTGATTGTGCTCTTTGAGAGTTTTCTGAGTTTCTATGAATTCTAGAGATCACATAACCCATCTCTCATTAATCACACACATCCTCCTTTACTACTAGAACCACAACCATCCAAAATGAAAAATGTTACACAGATGCAATTTTGAGTTGTATAAGATTGATATTTTTTAATAGATATTTATTTAATGTAACAAAAAGTATGTGTACAGCACAATTGCATGTATCAGTCAAATACAATTTTACAGTTATAATGACACAGAGAAATGCACTAAAGCAATCATTGTCAAGTAAAGCTTTGTACTCAGATATAGACACTGAAAATATCTTATCAGCGATATCTACTTTATCCTTCGTTGTCTACAGTTGGTCTGGGTTCTTGTTGTAAATGGGGTTATTGTATTCACACTCTGAGGGACAAACAACAGAAATGACATAGCGGCATCAGTCCACAGTATCATTTCATCCTAAACATGCACATTGATGGAGGCGGCACTCACTTTGTTTGGCTTTCTTCCTTCCAACTCGTGCTGCGAAACAAAACACACAACTTCAGTCATTAACAGAACTGATTTTTTGCACCTCTGACAAAGAAAAGGCTGATGACTCATGATACCTCTCTGATGATTCTCCACCCCAGACGCCGTGACATGCTGATTGAGTTCACTTTGGTTAACTGTATCACAACACAAATCAGTGAAATCCGTGACAACGCTGAAATGATGTAAAATGGTGATGAAACGGATGAATTTATTACCATAATGATGTTGACTGAGACTTGCTTGGCGTAATCTGCTGAGGAGTTCTGATGAGGGGAGAGAAAACTGAGTCACACTAGGTCGTCCTGACTTCATCCTGCTGATGATACAAACTGCTGTGTTTAGATTGATCAAACACCTGTATGAAATCTCTGTTTTCTTCTCTGACTCTGATTCCCCATCCTGTCAACGTTACACTGGTTTCTGCTCGGCTCAACCTGACTGGCGCTGGGAGTGGGTTCATTTCTGTCCAGATATTGCAGATCTCCTGGTAGATTGTGCTGATTTCTGGATAGATTGTCCTGATGGTAGGCTGGATCATAGCCATCATTTTCTCATATTCAAAAGAGAAATAAAATTAGTTGAAGATATGTTGATGACATGGCCAGGAAGAATCAAATGTAAAGGAGATTTTTTTTAAAACACAAACGGTGTTAACGTACCATAAATAATATCATGATCGTTGGCTCCTGTAGGAAAAGGAGACACCCCATTGTGCGTAGTGACAAAGGATACATAACATAAGAAACATCATTCATTTTTCTTACGTAAACTCATCATGAATCTATGACTTACAAAGTCATTCAATGACATGTTAAGAGGGAAAGCTTGATCATTTAAGCATGATGTTTTCCAAACATTGTGCAGCTATTAATTGGAGTCAGAAGCTGTCAGGGTGACAGTTTAGCATGCTACAACATTTTCTATAAAGTCACATGTTATTGTGTTTTCAAATATTCAAATACATATATGCACAAATCTCTGTGAGTGTGTGTGTGTGTGTGTATGTGTGTGTCCAGCTCACCTCCTGCCTCTCTGCGTGGTTCCTCAGGTGGAGGGCTGATATCTACAACTTGACATGACAGTATGACACGAAGACACTTGCAGGCATCATTACATGTTAATCACCTAGACAATTTCACCCAAGATAATTTAATGATATACTAAAACAGTTTTGTTTATTTACCTGGACCAAATTGCACCTATTGATAATCTATCAAAGGGTAATTTAAAAAATTGGTGTATTACTTTGGGAGAAATTGATTAAAAAAATATATTGAAACATGCCCTATTTTGCAATATCAGGGGATATTAATATATATATATATATGATGTTAATTCCATTCAGAACAAGGAAGTTACTTGCATCAGTAAGCGAAATGATTACATTGACAATGTTGGATTTTAAAGTGAAAGTCATTAAGAAGGAGGGAATAACAAAAGACTCATCTCTGTAGAGAAACACACAAATCAATGAGTAACAGGCCAAATGGATCTAATATATTTGTGAAAAAATTCATTACTTTCTGTGCCTTACCTGCACTGTCAGGATTGTTTAAAGTGTCCTGTGTGCTTTTATGGCAAAGTGCTGAAAAGAAATGTTACTAGATTACTAATCCATCCATCCATCATCACACAGATTACTTATTTCTGCTATACTGTATGCTGAGTTACTCACATGTGCGTTTCATACAGCAGTAGCTGCAGGCGCCCACAAGAAAGATGAAAGTAGCCACACCAACACAGATGTAAACCATTTTGTTCATTTCACCCGGAAGAGACGCTGTTGCCTCTATGTGGTTGAGGTGTACAAGAAATGCTCTCTTGGGTCACCTTTCTCACATAACAAAAAACTACTAGGTTTGAGGACGAGACACTGCTTCTCTGCACTGGTTACCGCTCCCAGTTGAGTGAGAATTGTAATTCTATTATTGTGTAAAATATAATCCATATATTGTGTGTTCTCACCTTCTTTGGCAACTACTTCCACTTGGAAGCAGTTACCGGCCTGCTCGCAACGATAACATCCCAGGTCAGACTGCTGAAGCTCATCGATGCAGATAGAATAGTTCCCTTTGGAGCCCTGATTGGGGAAGGTTTTCACCCGGCCGTGCCTGGGGTCCTGGTACGAAATGTACCCTTTGGATGTGAGACTGACCAGGCCAGCAGCAGGCATTTGCAACCACGACACCCAGTTGAAGGTGGAATGGAAGCTGTGGTTGGCGTTTGCAAAGCTGCATCGGAGGAGCACAGAGGAGCCAAGTGGAGCAGTGAGCATCTGTGTCTGACATGAATCTTCACAGTGTTGAACACCTAAACAGGGTGGAATACAAGCAGATATTCAAGGTTTAGATTACTCATCTCATGCTCAAATAACAAAATAACAATGAGCGAAACATTTCCCTTATTCACATTAAGAAAACAAACCTGCTTCTTGAAATTTGAAATGTTTCCCTATTTTTCTAAATACATATAAAATTTGTTATACTCTCAAATCTCAAACACTTGGTTGGGAAGGTATTACAGGTTAAACGTTATCAGTGATATTCTGTTGGTCACTAAACACAGTAGGAAAACCTATAAAATACTAACATGTAACTGAGTTTCTCAATTACAGATACAGACACAAGATGATCTGTAGGCAGATTATAGGTGATTAAAAACTAGGCCAAGATTCCTATATGTATTAGAAAACAGCACATTTGAGAGGAAAATAAAGAATATAACAATATAAAACATGTCTAGTGTGTAAAACGAATACTCACATTGTCCACACTCTACAGTAGAAATGTCTTTTTACTAATATGTAATATCCCCAAAAATTCACCTAAGACTTGAATATGTACAAAATCATACAATACATTTAAGTTGTGTATTGAGGACTGGGGTTTAAAAAAATATATATAAACAATATTTTTCGCTTACCATTTGAAGGTAAAAACATGAGGCACAGGGCTAAAGAAAAAACCCACCCGTCAGCACTCATTGACAGCATCGTGTACATTGCGCACAGTGTGGAGATTGCGAACCACTGTGAGCATCACGGGACAAAACCACAAGACCATCACAGTTCATTTGGTTGCTTCCGGATGTCTTTACTGCCCCCCATTTCCCCATGAACAGCAGCTAATTGTTGTACGTAACTTTTTCCTTGAATGATATTTCAAATGACGCACACTTATCATGATTTAATTAGAGAAACATATCATTGTAATACTACAGCATGCAGCAAAATACATTATAATAGAATACTAAAGTCTATTACAAGGGGACCTCTGAAGATCTTAACAAAAAATGATTGTTGTCTCCTTAGACCACAGTCATTTCCTGTTGAAACCTATTGTCACTTGAAGGCACAACGACAACTTCTTCAAATGTATTTCTTCATACCTGGTCAATTACATTTCAAATACACTCTTGATTAAGCAGATCTTTTTGGTATTTATGACATTCATTTTGAGTGTTTGGTGCTATAGTTGGATCTGTTTTTTCTGCCCATTTAAATGTGCAATATGCTTGCTCTCTTGCTGTAAAAGACAAACTGTGTATAGACACCACGGGTGTCTTCAAGATAGCATGGTATACATCAAGAAAGGATGGAGGAGGCCCAACATGTTCCCTCAGACTGAGCTGGAGTTGTTGTTATCCTTTCATGCTTCCAAACATGCAAGCTGACCTTTCCATTGGTCCTGCTTTGGTTTGCACCAACCCCTAAGCAAATATTTGTTCATCTACCCTTTTTGCGTTTCATCAGCCCCAATCATGATATCGTGACTGATATTGTTGTCAAGTTTACAATAAAAACCTCACACTTTGATAGACTGTATGTTACATTTTGAACACTCACGAATCAAACATATACTCACAGGCATATATTTTATTTAAATTTACAAAAGTATCTGTAAACTCTACCTAATGACCTAACAGAATTTCTTGTTTTACGTTTTTGCATGTAAAATTCTGTTTGATCATGAAGCGCACCATTCAGCGGGTGTAAACAGCTGTAAGGCTTTTGTAGCTGTAGTGGGAAACATGCAAAGTTAGTCATGACATCACAGGGGCAACTTGAGGTGTTGGTGCTGTATACTACAAGTTTTAGAATCAAACCCACTATAGTATTCACTTTGTATTTATTGTGATAGATGTGGTTGATGTTTGAACCCAAAAGCAGACTCAGACAGGAGATGGTAAGAGATAAAATAGCAGACTAGCCAATCCAAAAGGGCAGACCCAGCAAACAGAATAACTTCTGCTGATGTCCCCAAAAGGTCACTCAAACATATTTTTGTGATATTTTCTGCATATTGTGGGGGATGTTTGACGAATACTAACACTGCAGAGAACATTATGTCGGGGGACCATATGCAAAGTCTCAAATGTCACCTGAAAATTCCCTGTTTGCTGGTGAGTCTGAAATTCTGTATCTGTGGTCAAAAAGAGATGGACAATGGTCAAAAACCTGGGGAGGCAGACACACTGATAGAAACCATGGTGTTAATGCTTGATCTGGGCAACAAAGACGATCCAACTAAAAACAAAGGGAAACTCTCGTTTAAATACTGAGAAGCTGATGAGCAGGGTTGTGAAAGGGTGAGTGGATCAGGTGATCAGGCAGGAAACTGGGCTGATAGCTGCTGAACAGGGTTAACATGACACACTATGGAAACATAAATAGAATAGTGGCTGAGTAAACAAAAGCCTCTGTAGTAAATAGTGACCCCCAAGACTTATAAACAGATTCTGCTGAAACCAATATTAACCTATAACATACACTTTCCACTAGATGGCGACAAAGCACACTGCAGCAGCCTGGTAAAATTCTTAATTTAACTTTAAAAAAGGAACATTTCAGATTTTGTCCAAGCGCCAGATTTGGCCCACATGCAGACACACACTGAGTGTTTTATTTCTGAAGCTCTCTCCGTCCGTGATGGTCACTGTAGTTATTTGACGCTATTGGTGAAGCTTTTAACGGAGGATCATGTAGACAACTCAGGCTGCAGGCTGTTTGCTCTTATGGAGACTTGTGACTGGACTGATCCGTTACCTGTCACTCGGTAATGAGGCTGTGGCCCCTCAGGACCAACACACGCTGTCACACTGTGTGCCGCACACACCGCTCGCAGGCAACCGCAGGATGGCCGGGACCTTCTTGAAAGGACGCTTCCTCTCTTTATTCGACTATAAAACAGAAAAATATATTGTCGCCAATAATAAGAAAATTGGAGTTTTGTACAGACTTTTGCAGTTATCTATCATCGGTTACGTTATTGGGTAAGTGGCGCTGCACTGAATTATTGGCAGAGTTTTGTAATGTTAATCTCATAACACACTGTGGTCTCAATGACCAAATAATCACTTTAATGTTTGTCTGTATGATTGTGAGCTAATACTGCACGTTATGACATTAAGGAGCATAAATAATAAATAAATGCCTGAACTTAACATAAACCCACTGGAACAGATCAATACAGTCTCAATATTCAAATAGAAATTGTAGATTTAGATGTTTTAATATGCTTACAAGTGTATTATTTATCATGGCACAAGTATTTTTCTCTTTGCCCTAATGAACAGAAGGATTTTAGTTAGTTAATCAAACCTTTTTTTTTTATGTTCTCTGAAAGTGCTGTCTTCACTGACATTCAGCAGAAACTCAGAGAAATCTAGTTGTACAATTGTATAGTATTCTAGTATCCTATACCACCAGTTGTCATGGGAATATCCACTTTTCTATATTATGTTCTGGATGTATCTACTATTATTACTGAACACACAACAATTTAATAGAAACTACACACTCTTCCCTAACATTTTCAGAATGTTTTACTTGCTCAGTTTTTCCATCAGGCATGTTTATTTGGAGTGTTGCTTCTTCCCATATAGGTGGGTTTTCTTAACCAAGAAAGGCTACCAGGAGACGGATGAAGCTATCCAGAGTTCTGTCATAACAAAACTTAAGGGAGTCTCTGTTATTAACACCAGTGAGTCTGGTCTGCTGGTGTGGGGGCCTGAGGATTATGTCATCCCACCACAGGTAAAAACATGTGTAGCATGCTACCTTTTGGCTCTCTTTGAAGGCACAAAACCATAACAGGTGGATTTAGAACACCAGGCAATTTAAAAGTAATAGCCACCAAACATGTATAGACCGAAAGACATTAATCAAATGTATGTACAAATCCCTAAATTTATCTGAGCTGCGGCACTGAAATGTGTTGTGGCAAGGCAAACTTTCAGAGATGCTCACAAGAAATTATTTACATTGTTTTGTCTATATGTGTAGGGTGAAGCTGTACTTTTTGTTGTGACCAATTTCATTGAGACGCCAAACCAGAAGCTGGGTTACTGTGCTGAGGTAAGAATATTTTAGACGTGTGCAATATTTTTTTGAAATTGGCTTCAGGGGTTTGCTTTCCATATTAGAGACTGTAGTAGTCGTCAGTGAAAGTTATTGGTTATCCTGCTCGTGCTCGTATTCAGCATAGTAAAACAGTTCTCTTGATGCGAGGCAGCAAGGATTGCATGGTGTGAACCAGGACATGGCTATAGTTTACTGTTGTCTGTCAGGGTAGACCAGGAGACATGATTTGGTGTTTGGACATGGTGCCCCTTGAGCAAAACCGCTCACTTAGTCATAACAAAGACAACAAGAACGCCTCACTGATCTTGCTGTGTGCCAGTTACAGTGTTCACAATATCCGTCAGCTGCCCATTGCCATTAGCTACAAATTTCCAGAGTGCTCCTGGTATGTAAACTCTGCTTCTTTTGGTTCGCTGATGGAAGACCAGCAGCAAAGAGGAATAGCCATGCTGCTCTTGTATATATTTACACACTCATTACTGCAGTGTCCCTGCACTTGGGTGGCAGCCGAATGCCACTAAAACAAGATGGTGACAAAGTTTTTAAGCACTTTGTTGTAACATAGCATCATTGTCACACACTCGGTTAAGACGTCCTTTTGCTGTTGAGTTTGATTGGATGTAATCAGCGCAGAAGGTCTTATTTTTAGGTTGAACTGGATTGAATTTAGTCCCTCCTGTAAATTATCTCCAGAGCTGGTTTTGTTTACATGTGTGAAGCTTTCTAAAGTTCCCCCGATAAAGGTTAGAGCTGATAGATGTTGGTGTGAACCTCAGGCATCTTGTATGGTGTTTGTTTCCAGAGTCCCAAAGTGCTGGATGGCCGCTGCAAAAGCAACAAGGACTGCAAGGAGGGAAGACTGGTAGTGGCTGGCCATGGTGAGGAAGAAATCTAGCACAACTTTCAACTTTCAGTGTCATTGTCGACATATTAACTGGCTTGGGGCGGCTCCATTCTGAAAGATGATTCTGGGAGTAAATTGACTGTTAAAAAATATATTTGTTGAAGTTCCAAACTAAAGGGGGGCAGCATGTACAATTCAGCAATGACAGCATCTTGTACATTGTGCTCAGTGTGTTGAAGTTTGCGAACCACTTCGGGCTTCACAGCACAAAACCACAAGACCATCACAGTTTATTTGGTTACTTCCAGATTTGTTTATTGCCTCTCATTTACACATGAACAGCAGCTTAACGTTTTAGACAGCTTTTCCCTATACTGACATTTTAACTGACCCACACCTATCATGATTTCATTAGAGAAACGTGTCATTGTAATGCTACAGCATGCAGCAAAATACATTATACACTAAAGTTAGCTCTCTCACAAGTTGACCTCTAAATATCTTGTAGCAACAAAAGCAGGTCGAAGACCACAGTCACTTCCTGTTGAAACCTGTTGACAAACCCACAAATGAAAAGTTTGTTAAATAAACATCTTCAAATGTATTTTGTCATACCTGCTCAATTACATTTGAAATACACTCGGTACACTTGGTATTTATGACATTTTTTTGAGTGTTTGGTGCAATAGGCATGTACATTGGTTCTGTTTCTTCTGCCCATTTAAATGTGCAGTATGCTTGCTCTCTTGCTGTAAAAGACAAACTGTATATAGAGACCACTGGTGCCTTCAAGATAGCAGGGTATACGTCAAGAAAGGATGGAGGAGGCCCTACATGTTCCCTCAGACTGAGCTGGAGTTGTTGTTACCCTTTTATATATCAATAATATTGACTTTCAGAATAAAGCAATGAAATATAATGAGTATAATTTCCTCAGAGTTGGATTAGTAGTCTGAAATGAGTTTCTGAGTAATGCTGGCCTTAAAAATCTAACTTTCCACATGTTACAGTTCATGACGTTTGGTTGAATATCACTCAACAGATATTTGGAAAAAGCAGATATTCAAACATTGTGTCTTTTCTCACATACTGTTTACTTAATTAAAATGATGTATGCGATTATATTGTTGTGTTTTCTGAAGGGGTGATGAGTGGCCAGTGTATGAAAAAGGATGAGAACTCCACCGGCACCTGTGAAATCTACGGCTGGTGTCCCATTGAAAGAAACTTTAAACCACGGTAAGCCACAGTGTTGCCACCTGGAAACTCATGAAAACATGGAGAATAATAATGAATAATTATTGCTAATCTTCCCCGTTTGCTAGAATCACTTGAAAACATTACAACTGAATTTAATTTGGATTGATGAGATGTAAAAGGTCTAAAAATCACTATGGACAATGATGAGACACTGTCAAGCAGTCCTCTAGTTTGGCAAACTAACCAAAGTCAGTTCCTCTTTAGAGAGCCCCCCTTTCAGCTTTCTGGTGTTACACTTCAATAATAAGAACACACATACAGCAATGAAGCACTGACACGGTGACCCCAAACCCCAACTTTTCAGCTACAAAAGAAATCATGGCCTCTTTGTTTAATTTTCAAAGAATCGTGCTCTTTGTTGTTTTACAGGGACCCCCTGTTGCCAGAAGCTGAAAACTTCACCATCTACATCAAGAATTTCATCCGATTTCCCAAATTTAAATTTTCAAAGTGAGTCATCTGTGTTCAACATTGACCACACATTTTTAACTGCTTGGTAGAAATGAAAATGGCAACTTTAATAGCTGTATACCACTACTACTGTGCTTTCTTATCACCTATAGGTCTAATGTCCTTGAAACGACTGATGAGTCCTATTTAAAGACATGTCATTATGATGAGGACATCTACCCCTACTGCCCCATCTTTCGCCTGGGAGACATCACTAGGCGAGCTGGATACAACTTCCAGGACATGGCCTCGTCAGTTAGTATTACACTGTTTGTCCGGATACAGTCATGAATTAAGTTTATGTGTTGTATATTCCATAGCTTAAACAGAATATCCTGCACGCTCAGCACATCACTGAGCTGTAAACATAGTGCTTTCCCCACAGATTAGGGGTTTACAGCTGTGTACATTTTACTTTCATTTTTATTGTTTTGCCTAAAATTACAGTCCATAACTCCTACCCTAAAAATGTATTAACTTTGACTGAGTGCAGGCCAGATATGTCCTTCAAGAATCTCCGTAGTGGGTTGTTTGAAGTGGTGGGTAGTTTGGGAATGGACCATCCATTTGTCCCTGGCTAAATCAGCTAAATATCTAAATCATGTGTGTTAAGCCAGTCAAGAGCAGCAAACCTGTCAGAAAAGTCAGAGGTCAATCAAGCATTTCCAGTATGTGTCCACTGAGAAGAGGTCTAAAACGGAAAACACCTCTGTGGATCTGCAGGTCTTTATTTCACAAATTTTCTGTGGAAGAAAAGGATGAAATTGTAATTTAAGTAGCCTACTGAAACAAAATGACCTAGTTTCCACAATAATGAACTGAGATCATGCATGATTGTGATTCTTATTAAACCATGATCTTTCACTGATTTTTTAGAGGGCTACACGTGTGAAGATACACTGCCAAGGAGACACGTGTCTTTGAATTGTCAAATTTTGGGAATGAGACTGGCAAAGACTGATTATGGAAAAATTCAATAAATGACCGAGCATGCGCAAGAACAATGTTGTGACATCATGGCTAACTTATCTTCATTTGAATGCTTTCATGGACATTCTCATTAGAATATGAGTTTCAGTTGGTCAAAAAAAGACATTTAGGTTGCTTTTGAGATTGATTTTGGAGTGTACACTCTATAGTATTCCCATAGTGAAGCATTTGGAGAGTTCTTTTGCAAAAACAGATCTAATTCATTTATTAAAATAAAGTTTTAGAGAATCTACAATATTAAACATTTTCATAAACTGACTTTTCTTTGCAAATGAACTCTTCAATGGTTGTAATTTGCTGGAAAAAAATTGCGACATTAGAATTAGACACTGAAAATGATCATAATTATATGTAACTGGTATCTTGCATCACCCGAAAAGGAGCATTTACTACAGTCAGCTTAATAAATGATAGCATTAGAACAAGGAATGATTTTTTTGTGTGACTATTTCCAAGCTTTGAATGTATCAAATTCTCTGTTGCTCAGGGAGGCTCCATTGGTATTCTGATAGATTGGGACTGTGACCTTGACAAAGGTTATTCTAACTGCCATCCACAATATCAGTTCACGCGCCTGGACCTCAGCATGTCCAGCAAGTCCATCACATCTGGATTTAACTTTAGGTGAGACACACACTAGAGTTTAACTCATTAACTCTGGTAATCATCTTTATTCCAACACAGAAGCCATTGATGTCACAAAAAAGAGAAAATAACTCGGTTGAGTGAAAAAAATAATGATTGTTTTTGCCTCTCATGCCTTCTGATTTGACATCTGATATGCTGTTTTTTGTTCCACAGACACGTTCGTTATTATAAAAATAGATCGGAAGAGCACA
>OMOW01001770.1:2567-17264 GCA_900312555.1 Lamprogrammus exutus | reverse complement strand
TCAAAAGAAAATGTTCAAAGCCTTGCCCCAACACCATGCGTACACCCCCCATAAATACCTTGAAGAAGATCAGCCTGACCCAGACTGCCTACTTGGAAGGTGTCCTGTTTTGTCCAAACTTGGAGTTAGTTGTGAACAACAAATATAATCCTGACCTCTTCAGTCTTCATAACATACTGTATGTTAGAGAAAAGAGTAAATTGATTAAAAATCCCAAACACTCATCTAAGTTCACCTGCCCTCACAGCAAAGCACTGCAGATGAGAACTTAAGTTTTTGGCCGGAACCTTGCCTCGTATATGCATGTTGGTCTAACCATCTGATTAGATGTATCCCAAGACATATTTTATTTTTTCATAATGGAAATACGTAAGGGCAGTTTTCATGTATATTATACAGTATAGAAAATGTATATGTGTGTGTGTGTGTGCGGGGTGGGGATTATATGTATATAGTCTATTTTTTCCTTATTGTTCCTCATCGTTCTCTGTTTATATTGATATAAATGTAAATAAAGTTTACTTAAAATAAGATTCTCCAAATGCATTGTAGCGATTTTGGACTGTTGCTTCTGTGCACTCTGCTCACTCTCACTCTCACTTCGCACTTCCTCAATTGGGCTCAGACTTCTCATGGTGGCACCTGATTTACCTACCTGAAAGGTGGAATTTAAAAAATGTCCCACTTCCTTTGTGGGAAACACAAGAAAAGTTCCTTGAGTTCCTGAAAAAGGTTTCCCGTTCCTGAAAAGTTCCTGCTGTGTGGAAGGGACTGCAGCAGTTTCCAAACTTCTGTCAATCCCCAATTCCCAAAGATAAAATACTTGCACTGCATTTTTAAATTCAAATTTTATCTTTTTAAATTATTTTGTTATATTTATGTATTTATTTCATTATTTTATTTTTAGGTGACAATGACAGTGTAGTGATCTCTTAAAAACATAAAGTAATGGCTGAACTGACTATTAACTGTATCTTGATGCCTCCTAAAAGTATTTTCTATAGTCTGTTAGTCTTTAGAAGCTGTTTGTTGTGATAGAAATTACAAATCCTACATTTCCCTGTCTCTGAAGTCTCTATCCATGAAATCAATTGTTTGAAATTATTTTATTTTGATGATTATTATAAAGTAGATAATTGCTTTGTTGATAGCTTTTATGTATGTATGTATTATCTATTTTTTTCTGCCAGACATTGAATGCAGTATGGAAGAGTCCCACCACAGACAGCTTCCTGATCACTCCTCGTATGATGTAGCTGGCCTTGTGACTGTGATTAGAGCAGAAGTTTGTTTTACAAAATTCCCCACGGTGACCACAGGCTGTGGCGGATCAGCCTGTGGCAAGTCTCACATGAAAAGCTGCAGGTTTATTTTAAACACAGCCTGGAGCATACAGGTTAGGGAGACATCTGTGTGTGATACGGTGTAAACTGCAAAGAACATGTGTGGCTGTTCCAAAACATGCCGCACTACACAGCCCTCCCACAGTGACCTCATTCAAGTGATGTATGGTTACAGTTACAATCCCAGTCTAAATGACAGCGTCTGGATGGGCGTTTAAAGCTGTAAACATAGATGCTGTCTTCATGCTAGGGTACGCTTGCAAATTGAAGGGGATTTGGAGTGAGACAAGAAAGATGTGGTGCAAGAGGTTGGTTGAAAATGTAGTCATTGAAATGTATATGTGCGTGCGTGTATGTGTGGAGGGGAGTGGAAAAGAGAAGTGATTTTTCTTACAGAGGTTAGAATGTATTCCCTCCCCCAATGACAAAGATGTGACTCATTGCCAAAAAGTGTTCATTTGCAATCGAACAATCAGGCAGTACAGTTTATGCATGAGAGGAATAATGCCCAAAAATGTGATTTGTTGGATCAAATATGAATATGGATACGTTAGGTAAATTTGCTGCTCCTGCTGCTGCAAAGATTCGGTAAGCTTTCCTGTTTTAATGATGTCAGTTAATGATATACAAAGCCCGACTTTGAAAAACATAATGAGAATTTTCATTTTTTAATACCTACTTAATTGTAACTATGACACATTAACTCTGTATTTACTCTACAAAACAACAAAAAGGCCAAAACCTGAGCATTTATGCACTTATTTACTATTATTATTCTACGTTTTTGACATACTGATACCAAAATGTGTTTCTCTCACAAATAGTGTGAATATCCCTCTTTCCAAGTTGAAATAACAGATGAAATATCAACATATAACACTTCAAAATAATAATAATGTTACATACATGGAAATTGCTGTATTTTTTACTTTTCATTCACCACCAAAAAAGCCAAACTACTACAAGCCTTTTCCAGACAAAACTACAAATTTCAGCTAGTAAAAAACTCAGATTTCTGCCAAATCTGGGTTAGAATATTTTGTGGTTGTTTAATGTTTGTTTGTTTTCCATTCTACTTACTATTTTTGTATTTTTGTATTTTTATAGCATTTTATAGATTTTTTCTAATTTCCTTGAATACATGGCAAATACATGGAAATTGCTGTATTTGCACAGACTTTTCTGACGAGGTGTTGAATGATCAATGACAGTCAATGATAAATATGTTTTTCAGGCAGCTTCAGAAAATCGTACAGGACATCAAGAAAAACGATGGCAGCTTTCTGAATAAACTAAGACGGTCAGTATCTAAGCTTTCAATAGTTTACTACATTTTTACGGATGGCACACTAACATTACATATACAATAACGTTAATATATAAATTTCAATTTCTGATCTCTGAGAAGTTTGACTTCTCTTGTCTAAATTCATCAGTGGAAAATGTCAATTCCTCTTTTACAACCACTGGAGAGACAGAAGGGTCCACTCACTAAAAATAAGCTCAAACAGATGTCTGTATGTCTCACTTTCCTTTCCTGAAATGAGACCACTTAAGGCACAGGATAATCACATTCGTTCTGTGGCTGTCCGGTTAACGTCATTAAATACACTAAATTATGTAAATGTAATATAAATATAGTTCTTTCAGAGATACAGAAAAGATTTCTGCCAATTATGCAAATGAAAACATGGCACTTAGATTTATTAGAGAAATAATTCAAATATATTTCATCTACCCTAACTGTTTCTGTTGTCAATCTCTTTCTGTATGGCAGACTGAGAAGCAAACCACTTCCAAAAGTACCTGCAAGAGATTACAGAGGTAACCACTATGTCTTCCTCACTGTTTCAAGATGAATGAAGCAACAAATTAACTCTGCATGATGAATTTCAGAATGGGGCCAAGACATTGTGTTCTTGATACATGGAAAGCATACAAACACACTGAAAAGGGACACAGATGAGTGTTATCTTCAGCCTCACACACATTTTTACCCTCTAAAATATTTTTTTACTTTTCATTCACCACCAAAAAAGCCAAACTACTACAAGCCTTTTCCAGACAAAACTACAAATTGCAGCTTGTGAAAAACTCAGATTTCTGCCAAATCTGGGGTAGAATATTTTGTGGTTGTTTAATGGGTTTTTTGTCATTCTACATACTATTTATTGTATTTTTATAGCCTTTTATAGATTTTTTCTAAGTTTCTTGAACCACGAACAATATCTTATCTAAACTTTCTAAAACACATGTATCACACCATGTGCCATGGATGTCTGAGAGGCTACAAGGTTCCAGTCCAACTGAAAGCAGCACAGCAACCGATAATAATCAGCACATCCACAGTCAAAGTGAATTTAGCTTGCGATGGGATTGGTTGGACTGAAAACCTGCAGCGTCTCTGCCCTCCATGGTTCAACACCCAGCGTGAAAGATTTTGTAGAATCCAGTGTAATTTTCTTGATTAGCTCTGGCTTCAGAGCGTTAAGATTATAGAGGTGTCTAGTTTAGTAATCCTGTCTCGAACTATACTATACTGTATACAGTAAATATGTAATGAATGGTGTGATCACTTCAGTGTTGCAGCTTATTTTGGAAATGCATTGCAGCACAGATGCAGAAACAAGGCTTTATGTCTTGAAATAACATGTATAATTTCACAAGTTAAAAGTGTTGGGATGAAAAAAGACACAGTATTTTGTCACATTAAAATTGCTTCATAAAGTAATATTCATATCTGTTGCCGATGAGGAGACATGGTCCACTGGTTCCTCAGCAGTGACACAAACCTGCACACAGAAAAAGGCTTTGAGAAACTGATGCCTGTTCAGATAAAAGAAGTTAACATATCTGATATAACGTTTTTGACCGGCACATTTTCAAAGGATTAATTATGTTACACTACCGTTATGCTATCTTGCCTCCTCGTCATCATCAAATCCCTTCAAATATTTGTATTTACAGACAAAGAGGGGGAGAGCGATGACCAACTCTCTGACGCTGAATATGTAAGTTGGGAAAAATTGCCTAAGTAATTCTCACAGTTCATTTTCACTGAGATACATACATTAAAATGCCTTTATGGTGTTACTGCTTCAGGATGATGAGACATATGAGGATATGCTTGAAGAGCAGGATGACAACTATGAGCCTCCTCCCAGTCACAGAGTTTTTACCTCAACTTGTGCTTCCATCCCAAGGGGGGAGTATCTTGGTCAGAACATACACTATCAGCTGCTTGTTTTATGCCTGTGTCTATGTGCTGATTTCATGACACATTAAGTGCTTCTAATCAACAGAGAATGTACCTGATTCACATTTTTCACATTTTTCTTTGCAGTCAGCACTCTTTTCCTGCAATAGTTGACTTGACTTTTTTGCCCTTTCAAAACATACAAACCACTGAACCAAAGCCACAACACTGAACACAGCGTGGCTTCAGAATGTTATTCTATGCAAATGCTGAGGTCCTGTTTCTGCTTCTGCTTCTCCTTTCCAGACAGCTGCCGTAACCGGCCAGAACAGCCACGCAGGAAGCCCTTTCGCCCAGCCAAGGCTACTAAACCGCTGCCCCCCGAGCCCACCCAGCTGGGGAGCGATGAGGTACAACACCTGTGATTCCTTACCAGTGGTTATGTCCAGTGTGCTTGGTTAGGTCACATTAATACGGCTGATTTGTTACTTCTGACACAAGCACAGGGCTGACATCACTGGGAAATTACACCATATCCTGTGCATTGGTACACCCTTCCAAGTAGTGTGAGCTCTTCACACAGGCTATTTTTTCCAAATATTTTCTCTTTGTTGTCTTGTAGGAAGACTACATCAATCCAGATGGTGATAATGATGATAACTACATCGAACCTACAGAGAAGCCACTTGCTAGTAAGATTCATCAAAATATAGAGCAGAAAACTGGGAACCCCAGGCAACTAGATACCATGTTAATGACCAAGGTTTAGTTCCTCGATATCTGTAAACCTGCATTAATGTATAATATAATAAAACTGTATAATAATACAATAAAATAAAAATAAGAATGCTTCCGTGCTTCTCCTCAGATTCTTTGATGCATGGTGGAAACAGAGGCATGATGGACCACCCCATATTGTCTTCACCTTTACCAGCACGTCCACCTAGTCCTGGTACAGGCTACAACACTATATCATCATAAAGTTTACAAAGATAAGCACTGCTAAATTCAAAATGTTGGTTTTGGTTTCGTTTCAGATTTTTATGAAGTTCCTGAGACAGAGGTAAATTTTTGTAGTGGTCAACAGCAATTATATGTGATTTTTATTGATCATTTTCATTTGAAATGAATCTTTTTTTTTTTATGGAATCTTTTAAGGAGAACTCTCTTCCAGTTAGCAGGTCAGTAGAAAATCACTGCCTATGTTTGTTGAGGAATTGACATACCTACAGTATAATTAGATATTGGAAATATAATTGAATACATTATGAGGATAATGATATCTTTGCCTCTACTTTGCAGGCTGTGCCCAATCCCCACAACACTGTCACATGGTTTACCACCAATACCCAGCCCCAGGTAGGACTGCTGCATCAATAACATTTCATTTAGATGCATACAATCAGATCTTATAGGAGATACGTGTTATTTGCTAAACTAATTTTAAGTGTGATTTTGCTTTTACTACTTTTCATATACTAAAAACACTTTTTCTTTCAGGATGAATACAATATCATCTGCTACTGTAAGTGATGACAAATTAACAGCTGACAACAAACACTAATTTTGCTTTAAAAAGAGGGGATGTTGACTTATTTGTGGTTTTGTGAATAACCAGTTCCCAGAGCCCCCAGACAATGATGAATATGAGGTTTGCGATCCAGATGAGAGTGAGTATCAATTCAAAAGAACAAAACTATGAATGAGTGGAATTGTTTGTCAGAATCTGCTACCGTGGATCATTGCAGCATGTTGTGCCATCTAGAGGATGGCCACTAGAATGAGAAAAATGTTTACCCCACAGCAGTAATGCTATAAGACTGTTAACAACACTATCAACAGCAACTGAAACTGAAAGGTATGAACACACATTTACTTTTGCATAATGCGTTCTTCTAGGCTCCTATACGAAATCTACACAGGATCCTCCCCATGTTCCACCAAAACCTCTGCCCAGAGAGTAAGTGTCACTCAAGTGATAACTCTTCTAGTTACCTGATACTGTATCCTATTAACATTTAATCTCATAATCCCTTTTTTACCCCTTAGGAGATCACCAAAACCAGCTTTAAGAGCAGTATGAATCTGTTTATAGACTTGAATTCATATGATCATCTTATGTCGGTCAACATTACACATAATGTCCTTATGTTATTGATGACAAAAACGATTTGTTTCTTATTGCAGAAGCCGGATTTAATACAGAGGGAATTTGAAAGTAAGTCTGTATATTAATTCAGATTTGTATGCATTATCAATCCAAGCACACTGAGCTTTTATAAGACATGAAGTTTATGCATATTTAATTTCCTGTATTCAATGAATCTCTTATACATTCATTTTTCATGGTAAGTTCTGGTAATGTGTCCTGGTTGAATAATTTCAATATCCAAGGTTTCAATTCAGACTTTTAGGGCCCTGTGCTGGTCTAATTACATACTGTATAATGCAGAGTGTACAAAACTTTACTGATATTTGTTTAATGAGATGAGGTGATTTCAGCAAGAAGCCATTATCCCTTATAGAGTTCCCTCATCTCATTAAATCCATACCAGTTGAAGGAAGAAGTAGATAAATTAGTTGGAGAAGCATTGGAACAAATGGGCAATGGATTCTGCAAGAAAAGGGGGTATGAGGACTATTTGTACATTCTGTGCAGTACATACATGGGCTAAATGTAAACATACTTAACTACATCATTTGTGCAATGTGTTTTCAGTTTATGTGTAACTACATAGCAATTAGAGTAATTAGACTAAGCAATGTCTGGATTTCCACAGGCAAAACACTGCCCGTCATACACAATGAGCAGAACCATGCTGTAAAAGCACATACATTGGACCTGAAACGACCAAAGTAAGAACACAAGAAAGCACAAAATGGGCCTGCATGTCACAACGTACACATTTTAATGCTACTGAATGGTGGAGTTTACCTTTAAGCATAATTTTGTGCTCTGCATTTGCTGTAGAATGTGATAATACTTTTGTTGCTTCCTTTGCAGGATTCCTCTTCCACATTTCTTAAACTCCCCATGTAAGTACAAATCTTGTTTTGTGTCTCAACCATTTCCATCCTTTGGTCAGGCAAGGTCACACTACACAAGGAGCTATTTTATGAGGCAATGCTTTTTAATGTATAGAATAGAAGAATTACCACTAAATATAATGATATGATTCCACTGTCTCTTTCTCTGTTGTCCCAGGGCAAACTGACAAAGGAAGCGTCTCTGCTGAAAATGGGCAAATAGACCAAGACAAGGTTAAATCATTGTAAACATAAATTAATACTTAATAAGATAAGATATGTGTATACAGAATATCCATGTAATGGTTTAAAACATCTGTGTTCTTCATTTACTTTACTTCAGGAGGCAGATGTCTATAACAAAGTATGGTATGCCGGTGCATGTGACCGCAAGACTGCTGACGATGTCTTAAATCAGACAAACAAAGTGAGAACCTTATTTCAGAGAACCACCCTGTTTGCAGTTTGCAGCTTATACAAAACCATGCTGAGTTTGATCTGTCTATGTCCAGGATGGGGCATTTTTGGTGAGGAAGAGCTCCGGTCATGACACACAGCAACCCTACACCTTAGTGGTGTTTTACAATGGCAAAGTGTACAACATCCCAATCCGCTTCCTCCAAACAACTCAGCAGTACGCTTTGGGAAGAGAGAAGAAAGGGGAGGAGGTAAAGGAGATGACTTTTCATTCTGAGGCTGTTGTAGTTTATATGTGTTAATCTGCATTTGTTGACTAAACTGAACATCTGCCTTTCCTCAGCATTTCAACAGCATCTCACACATCATTGAGAACCACCAGAGGACTCCTCTTGTGCTGATCGACATTCAGAGCAACAACAAGGACGCCATCAAGCTGTGCTACCCTGTTAGGCCCTAGATGAGCCTCAGCGATGGGGCAGTGCCAGCGTCTCTCAGACTGTGTGAACATTATTCCACAGCACTGTAGCTACTGATGGTTTCTCCGGTCTTGCATAGGTCCTGGAAACAGGATTGCATGTTGGACTAGTTACATACGGACAGGTGACAAATTATAGGAAAACCCAACATTAAGCGTCTTTGGAAGGTGTTGGGCCACCATGACCCACCACAACAATTTTGAGCGTGCCATGGCATTGTACAAATCTCTGGAACACTCCTGGAGGGATCGAATACCCTTCTTCTAAAAGGCAATTCCGCATTTTGGTGCTTGATCGTGGCGAAGTGTGCTGTCAAACATGTCCCTCCATAAGCATTCAATGCATTTGAGATCAGCTGACTAGTAAGACCAGAGCATATGATTTACATAATTTTCATACTCATCTAACCATTCAGCGGCACCTCGTGAACTATGGACGTGGGCACTTCTTCATCCTAGATGAGAACACTCGCATGGATATGCAGGATAGGAATGTTCAGCATAGGATGAAGGCGATCACTCTGAATAACTTTGCACTGATTTGCAGTGACCTTTCCCTCGTCATCTTGATCTAACATTAAGGTCAACTGGGCCTGCTCAGCATTTTTATACAGGCCACACATGATGGTTAATTGCTTAATTGTATCATGCAGTGATCTTGTCTTGAGGCAGCTGTGCACATTTCTCCACTCATTTATTCTACTGTTTCCCTTGTCACCCATGTGTAGTTGGCAATGCCTAGCCAAAATTTCACTAACTCAGAGGACTTAAGTCATGTTTTATTAGGATTTTTTTTAATGCTCTCTCAGTAAACAAAGCAGTGTTAATGAGTGTGGCTCTAGCATCAGCAAGCTGGTTTACAAATATTTCCTTGTGACAACAATACTCACTTAAGCAATAGGAGTTTATCTGAAGGGGGCCAAAGCATTCAAGATTGTATATTTAGTTGTAATAAAATTATTTTTTCTGTTGTGGGACTCAAGTCTATATCTTCAGTCATAACAAGATGCAATCATAAATGGACAATTTCATTTATTTTCTGTTCAACAAGTAATGCTTTCATACTCATGCAGATTGTCTGCATAACAAAAATTACCAGGCACTTGGTGAACACAAATCCTCAGGTAATATTTTACAGTACCTCTATCTGAACTATATACAATTAGAAATTTATTAGAAATCTTATCTATAATGAAAAAATATATATACTGTATGTACAGTGAGACTGACGTGTGCACTCATGGGCAAAAGCTGGGATACATAGTGTACACAATTTAGGCCCAGTGGTCCTAGACTGACACAAACAAGCCACAGACACTGAGGGATTGTGGCTACTTGAGAAAATGCGTAGCAACAGTAGGACACTGATTTAGATTGTCATAGGCTTAAGCCTGAAAAGGTGAGGTAACAAGAAATAGAAATCCTCCTTTCATAGTGCAATTAAACAATTATCCATTCAAGTCTAGAGGAATTTCATTGAGAAACCATGAGTAAATTATCTAAGCCTACTCATGTTTAAAAATCCAGATTTCTTAAGTAATATTTTTACAAATATTCCATTATTACATACCACAGGCTAACCTTTAAACAGTTGTATCCTATGGGATGTCTGCTCTCTCTGAATCACAGCCATAAAATATTACTCAGTTAATACTATACTTGAAGCACATTTTGGAGTTTAAACAAAAAATTGACAAATACTCTTTTTCTTCCAATGGCCCACCATAGAGAAAGCATATAAAGGCTCAACCTAAAAGTCATAAATAAATGTTGAATAAAACAGCTTATAGTCTTTTTTTTAACACACAATTTTGGTATATCTGAGTAACTTGTGGGTCTTTGTGTCCCGTTTCAAAAATATAAATACAATAGCTACCACACTGTAGGGCCTACCCGTACATAAACTGATTCATAAAACTCGGTATGGCAAATATACATATTACAGTGTTCTATAAAAGATTCCATATGACAGTGTACTTAAATCAACTTAAATAAAAAAGCTAACATAAAAAGAACTAAGTTATCAATACCACATCCTTGTGGATATTCAAATAGCTACAAATCTACAAATCTAGAGTCTCTATCAAGCTACTCAGACTGAGAGAGAAACAAAAGAAAATGTTTAAATTACCCTGAGTGTGTGAGCCCTCCAGGAAATGTAACCATCATTCTATTCTCCTCAAAAAAACCCATTTTTATTTAAGACATTAAAGACTGAGGAGACAGACTATTATTGTTTGTATTATTGTTCTGTTGCATTGCAAATTCATCTTCCAGACCATTCTGTTATCCAGTGTGGGCGACATTTAAGAGTTTTCACAGGCTGGCCCTTTCCACTCCATCAGATGCCGCTGCCGATGGATCATCCACGTTTCCTGACTTGCAAAGACCCTGCCACAAAACCAGCAGCGAAACTTCATCACAGGGTCCCTGCTAGGAGACTCCGCACCAACAACTTCGTACTTTTTCCTGCTCAACCTTCTGAGTTTCAACTTCAAGATGAACCTCTCTTGTACAGACGGTCTGAAATGCAACTGCCCAGGAGATTTGGTTTGGGCACCTGGCAGCTCATCTGTCTTGGGGATTTCACCATTCAAGACTGCGAGAGCATTTAGAGTTCTGCGGGACAATACAACCTTCTGCACCTCTCCTCTGTTCCGGTTTACAACTTGCATGATTCTGGCAACCTCAGGGATGTCAGCATCTGGATGATTTAGCACCACAACCGGCTGGTCTCCCGCTGGACGCTTAATCAGCTGATTTGGACTTATGGCTATCAGCTTTAGGGTTCGCTCCGCGTCTCTTGGGACCGGCTGCCACTGACGTATAGAGACTGAAGAGGGCTCCTCATGGACAGACTGACCAGAGAGAGAGTTGGTGTTGCTGGGATCTGAGCAGTCATCTGCAGACACTTCTGTCTCTTTCATCCCCTCCACACTCTGGTCATTCTGCACTGACGAAAGCAAGAGACTTGAATCTCCAGGATGTGTTTCACCTGTAAAATAAAACGTGGAAATTGGTTTGAAAAATTAAAAAGGCTTGCTACTGCTTCAGAAAGAAAAATTGGTGAACTGAATTTTGAAATGATAACATCTGTCACCCAAAAACAAACAAACATAAAATTTCAATTCTTCAACAGTAGGACAGCGTAAAAACTATAATTTAGTGCCTTACCCTGTAGTGTAATAACAGGTTGGGAAACAGAGGAAGACGTGGCCTCATCCGCTACTGCATTCTTTTTACTGTCTGACACATGGCAGTCTGAGGTATGAAGCTGCATATTTTTGAGGCACATTTCTGTCACTGATGTAGCGCTTGAATTTGACTGGCTTGGCTTTTCAACTGAGGTGCTGCTGTCAACTTCTGCTTCAATGAAATGCAGAGGCTCTCCTGTATTGTCTGTCGATGGCAAGCCTTTAAGCAATAAGGGTTTGTTTGCATCTGTATTTTTAGAGCCCACAGGTATCACAACGCAATCGGAGGCGAGGTCTTCCTCTGGTTTTGATTGCGATGTGGGTGTGATGGCTTCGGAAGGGTTGTGCTCGTCAGCCCCAGCAGCTTTGGTCCGTTCTTCCTGCTGTGTCTCTGTTGGCAGCACACTTTGGAGAAACTGTGTTGTCTCCTCCAAAGTGGTATGTGGGTTTGGAAGTCCCTGATGGTCACCTAGCAACCCTCCACCTGATGGAGATGGAGACTTTTGTGACACCCACTTTGTGTTTTTCACTGGATTTTTCTTAAAGAGTAGCTTCAAGCCTAAAGCTGATGCCCTTTTATTCACAATTTTAGGCCGCTTCTTTCTTTTCCATCTTAGGTTTCTGCTCTTATTTTTAGGTCGAGCTTTAGAGACGGATGTTTGGTTGTCGGTTTTATTTGTCAGCTTCACCTCATTGGAAGCATTAATTCCATCTTCGTGGGACTTGACAATTTTGGGCTCTTCAGATTTTTTACATTTTTCCTTAAATTCCTCATCAGTCTTTAATTCCTCATTCTCTCCGTTTTCATGCATTTGCATGAGCTCGACTGGCTCATCTTGTTGAGAGACTGAGACATCATCATTTAGTTTCATTTGAGTCTGTGGACGTGTATGATGATTCGAATCTGACTGACTTCCTTTTTGCTCAAACACACAATGAATATCACCAGCAGCACCTTCAGCAGAGAGGGATTCTTTCTCTGTTGAAGCCATCATTTTTACCCTTTTGGCATAAGCAGCACCGTTCTGGGCTACGGTTATCTTGTTCTTGACTGTAAGGACAGTGAGATCCTTAGTGCTGTCTGGAAATCCAGAGTTGCACATCATGCCGTTCTCTGACTTTGGATGAAGGTTCATGTCCTGAGGGACATTTGACAAAACAGTTTTTAGAGCTTTTGTCCATTTCTGGTTGTCTGTTTCCCCAGCCACAGACCTCATCAAAAACTGTTGCGTCTCCTCTAGCGTTGTTTGTGGATCTGACAGGTGGCAGTATTTATCCAAGAATTCTCTTCCTGGGAGAGAAAGACAGTCTTGTGACAGCCAGCACATTTCCCTAACTGCACTTCTTGTTAATCTCTGCCTCACTTTGGGGATTGGGTCATTTGGCTTCATTGCTATGGGATGAACCTCCTTCATCCCCCGGTTACAATTCTGGCCACCATGAACAGCTTTAATGTGCTTTGTGATTAAACATTTTTGAGATGCCTTATAACTACAGTACTGACACTGGAAGGACTGAGTGGTTGTTTTAAGCCCACGCCGATTTTGAAAGTCCTTTGTGTGAAGTGATAGAACAGTCTCATTATCATCTTCCAGGCACAGGTTATGTACATAAATGTGGTCTAAAAATACTATTACATCACCTGTGGTGAATTTCTGACATGTTTCACATGAGTATTTGCCATTTTGGCAGTGATGTATGGTCAGGTGATTGCTGAATTCAGACCATGTGCGTTGAACATTGTCTTTACAAATGCTGCAACTAGAAAAAGTGTCCTTGTGGCTTAACAGATGAATCTGAAGATGGGAGAACTCATGTGTACTTAAAGTACATAGCGGGCAAGAAAAAACTGTCGGGCTTCCTTTGTGATTTTCCTCAAAGTGTGTTACTAAGTCCTTAGGAACAAATTCCAAACTGTCCGTGCATTGAGAGCATCTCAACCTGAGTGTACTTCCACTGTCATTTGTCCTGTGGGGACTGTGTGTTTCATGGGGGAACTTTGATGAAGGCCACGCTGTGTTTTGCTCCAATTCCTCCACTATCTTCTTTGGTCCACGCTTATCTTTACTTTGCATAGCTGCGGGCTGAACGGCAGTCTTCCTGAGGCGGAGTCGCTTGTGCCGATCTCTATTCTTCTTGTTGACACGCCGTTTATTATCTCCTGTGGCGGTAGCTGTGCAAATATCCATGGAATCCATGTCTTTTCAAGGATCTAGAAGTGTGTAACAGGAAAAAAAATCAGTAAAAAAGAAAACAACTCAACTTTGTGGTATTGAACAGGGCAGACCATTCAGAAATGTAAATATATGCTTTTAAAAGACCCAGCATGCTGCCTTTTATAATTTCAAAGCAAAGCAATAAACAGTAACTACATTCACAACAGTTCCACTTTGCATTTGATTTTTTTTTTTTCATGTCCACCTGTTGCTGGCTGTGGTTCAAACAACCTCTGTGTGGGTCTGAATCCTTCATACTCTTTACCATGTATAAAACAAGCAAATAGTCAAACAGTCAGCTTATCAGCTACTAGGTGCAGCAAAACACATTTTAACTCAATCTCATCTGATCACGTAGTAGAAAACTGACCCGTTTAGAACGCGGTCGAGAGCGGTATGCAGTAAAAACACTTTTAAGCTTTCGAAACAAACAAATGCATCAATTAAAATGACGAATAACTTGTCAATACCACATTTAGGAGCAGATTAATCATGGAATCGTGTGCGGCCATTGTGCAGTTTGACTTGACCACAACAAAGTGATGAGTCTGCCTTTGTGACGAGCGACAAACGCCTTGGGAATTGCCAAGTTCAGATAAAAACTATTCCAGAGACGGAATTCCACAAATTTTCCATCCTTGGAGAAACATTTAACTATTTATAAACTGAACCGAATGTTAAACCGATACGTGAAAAACAGCGTTTGAATTACCGTGACGCAGAGTTTACGAACGACGAACTTCCAGAATAAAAAGCGTGTCAGCAAAGTTATCCCAGAACTTCCGTTAAACTTTGCATCGAGTTTTTACTGCAGATATAAGCGCCG
>OMOW01001767.1:14044-29685 GCA_900312555.1 Lamprogrammus exutus | reverse complement strand
CATGGCTTGTTTCAGGCTTAGCTGCTGCCTTTTCCTGCTGGCTGCCTCCGACTCGTACAGCTTGTATAAGGGCAGAGAGCACTCCTACACACTACAACAACATAGATGACACCACTCTCTTTGCTATTGTGCAGAGAAGGGACAGGAGCTTACTGCAATAGGTGCTTTGGGAAGGTATCTCTGTAGGAGCTGGGGCTGGTGTGTGTCCTTGTTTGTTCATGTCTAGGGTTTGATGCTTTGTACAAAATAAGTCACATGCAGCCTGATTCATACCTTGAACTGACACGGTGACTTTATCACTTTAGTTTCTAAATTATTGAATGAACACTGTGCTATCAGTGTGTAGGTGTTTATAAGTGGAGTTGACAGAATACAAGTTTTTAAATCAACCCTACCTTCAGAGAATCTGGAGTGCAGGCAGAAGTATTGATTCATTTTGTCTTGAGCCAAGGCACAAAGTCTTCTTCAGATAAACAAAATAAATATGGAAGGATTTTGTTTATGAAAATAGTTTGGAGTTAGTTAACTTCTTCCATTGTTGTAGTTGCTACTTTGACTCATCTGAAAGAAGAGAGTGGACTTTTATAGTTATATGGCTCCTAATTTACTTAGATTGAAATTACTAGGAACAACATGTTATGTTTTTACTAGTATACAGCTGTGAATTTAATATGGCTAAATTGTAATGCTTTTTGTGGCAGGAAGTGAGTGTAGTGTTAGTTGTAGCCCTCAGTTGTCCAAACTTATTCTCTAAAACTTGTCACTCATTTTGATGAGTTTTTTGAAATGACATCTAGCCTGAGGTTCAGCTAACTGGCATCTGTAAACATACCGGAGGCACTGGAACACATCACATTCTTTGAATGGTACGAGCACCGCTGGGGCCTGTCAGAAACAAGATGCATGACCCCTTAAAAGTCTTAAAGATTGAAATTCTGGCATTTAAATATGGCATACCCATCTGAATTCATAAAAATCTAGCACACTGTGCCAAAATGCATTCAAATCAATCACAGCAGTTGTGTCTCTAATATCATTGAGAGTGTGTTTAAGTAATGGACAAACGCAATTTGCTGGCACAGTTGGGGCTGTTTATCATTTTTAAGTCCAATTAAGCTCAATCTATTAAAAATGCTAAACGAATGGGGTGACTTTACATTAAATATTTTATTACACTAAACTGTTGAAACTGAGCATCACACAACCTTTTCAACTGCTACTGTCCTGTATGGGTGGAAGGTTGTCACTTCTGCCCTGTAAGTGGGATAATTTGACAAAGCTTGCGGGTGATTCCTTTATATTATTTTTACAGCTTCTCTGACAAACGAAGAGAAGAACAAGAATACTGGAAAATGAAGTAAGGTTCAACTTCCCAAAAACACTTTGTTCAGCTGATATACCATCTCATTTAAATATATTATCGTATTTAAACAGAAGTCAGTAGTCAATAGTAGTAGTTGGGCTCACCATTATCCCAACTTAATAAGAGCACCTAACGTATATTTTGTGTTGGTGTTAAATTACAGATTTCACAAGTAAATGCTCAGTTTTATCTTTGGGGGTGAACCTCGCAACAACCCTCAGCCAAACTCCAGCAGGCTTAAATCACAGTCACTTCAGATTTCCTCTGTTATGTTTCGTGACCTTTAGTCAAATACAATTCTGAAATTCAAGACTTTAAATGTCAGACAGGTCAAACTGATGTAAACACTAAGTCTTGATGTTTGGCTTTTCATTTCATTTTGACAGCCTTTAAAAAAATAAACAGAAGATATGCATTATATACAAGTAAAATCAGTTTGGAATGTATTTGGTCAATTGATCTTTATTTAACTTTAACAAATATGTGTATAATACGGCTAATGGAAAACAAGATATTTTCCGCCAAACGCACACTTATTTTGACAGCTTGTAGCTGCCATTAATACAGTTTTCACTTGCTTCCCTTAGGTTATCCACTGATCAATATTCTTGAGCCTAAAAGCTGTCATCAGCAAAAGCTCTGTTCAGGGATGGAAGACGAGCCACACAAATTCAGCCTTGACCCTATACCTCCTGCAGATGACCTTTTAATGTTACAATAGGTGGCCCACAAAGGCTGCCATGTGCCTAGTGGTTTAATCTCCACAGTCCATCTGCTGTGGCTGTTGCCTGTCAGTTGATTCTGGGAGAGGAGGGAGTACCAGCCTCCTGCTGAAGCTCGTGGACGTCTATCTCACTACATCCTCTGGGACAGCTGTATGTTAATGTGCACAAGAGGCCGGGGACAGCAGCAGTCACGGGGATTGCTAGGCAGCTACGGAACAACGACCCCCTTCTCAGTGGTTGCCCAAAGGCATGAACTTGGCAGATTAGACATTCAGGAAACAAATAAGGCTCCATCACAGATGAGCACCCCCAATCAATATAAACAACCCAATGCACAAGGCTGCAGAAACAACGAGGAAAATTTAAAGGTAAACCAATTCTCTCTCTGAAAGGGTTTTTGTGGTTAGACTTAAAAGCCTGTCTGCCACATTGTGGTTTCTATCATTTCCAAAATTAAATACATTCTGGAATTTCAGTATATAACATCAAGCGCATACATTTCTTAAGTTCGTTGCTCCACTGTAAGACAACTTAAGGATTTTTTTAAATGGTAATCAGAAATAAGATCTTCAGGTTCCATAGGCTAAATCAAGGGAAATTACCACATTTACTCAAATACCACTGTAAGTTTTAGTTAGTCCCTGCTGAAGAAATGGCAGAATGGATGTCAGTAACGATGCATGTCAGACAAATTGGGCGGAACCAATGCATAGTGAGATACCTAATGATGCTAGGGCAAAATCAAATCAACAATTCAAGGCCAGGCAGGTTGCAGATCTAATCCTGACGTGATGATGACGAAGAACAGGCAGGGCGTGGGTGGCAATGGAAGACCCTGCTCATGGCCCCACCTCCATCTGTAAACTGTTGCCAAGCAACAAGAATTGCTCTCACTGGCCTCCAGGCTGCTGTGTGCTGCCTATGGCCTCATCCAGGCATAAGGCTCTTGTTTGCTATTAGACTCAAGCAATTCTGGCAACGGTTGCTGGGCTTGCCACTCTGTAATGAATTCTGCAGAGGATGCTAATGAAGGTATTCATTTCAGGAGCATAAGGCCAATTTTATCTCAATGTACCACAAAATGGAAAAAAAAGCACCAAAAAAAGCAGGGCCGTTTATTCACAAGTAATTTCAATGAACGCTCCACACTTGTTACAATTTGTCACTCACCTGGCTCCGCTAACAACGTCAAGAACACCATGGCTTAGCCCCAACAGTCTGGAAACAATCATCTTAAAGGAAACGGCCCAACCTCTAGAGTTTCTCTTTTTCCCTCCTGTACTGGCCACACCATCTGTCTCTGATTCAGCCAGTGACTACGTTGCTTAATTGTTATGCATAAGAGACATGCTTACAACAAATGGATAGTTGCCAAGCATTCAGCCAGTTTCTGAAATCAACTGTGTTTCCCCTGTATTGTGTCCATGGGTATAATGCATCAGCATGGAGAGTAAGCAGAAACAGAGGCGTTATACCGGCCTACCAAGAAATGGAGTGGTTATGTTATTCTCCTTTCTGTTTCATATGAGCCGCTAAAAAGCATTGCAAAGTAATTATACATGGCACTGGATAAACCAAATCATCCAACATTTGCCTTAACTAGTTACTAATGATTCACTCATTCACTCATTCACTCGCCTCATAAGCATCTCTGGCTACTGTGACTTGGATATGTTGGAAATACTCTCCATGTAAGCCTCGTCACAGAATCCTACAATACTAAAACATAACCGAGTCACACATGACATGGTATGTGATTTCAACCAGGTGAGTAACATTACCGTTTTAAATCAATGTTTAAATTACCCTAAAAAACAATTAAAATAAGTGGGGCTTTCTTACGTTACAGCTACAGCACAAAACGACAAAGTGTGAGGCACGGTTTCAGCTTTTTCCAGTTCATGGTTTGGTCATAATGGGTGCATAAGTAATCTGAAATAAAGGCGGTGATGGATGCATGCTCATGTTACAAGAAATGGACAGCAGGGAATTGTGTCCTGGCAACAGGTGTTAGACAAGGGTAAACAGTCTTTTAGAACAATAACACTGTACAGACTAAGAGACTTATAGAACAATATAAGTGATAGATTTAGGATGTTCAGTGTTGAAAATACCATTACTCAACGTTTTCTCCACAAAAGTGAAGATCAATAGGTTGGAATTAAAGAATGATTTGATCTACAGTAGCTAAAAAAAAAAAAGTGAGGATTTCTATTCCCTCTGTGGGGATGAAAAGGAGGTCAGTTTAAGGTTGCAAATTGAACGGTGTAGCAGACGCTGGCTTGGCAGGTGCAGCTACAGCTGGTTATGGGATGGAGCCGGAGTACAACCTGGCCACAAGGCTCTGCTGGCCCCGTGGGGTCCCACTCTCCCACGCTCATCACAAATTAAAGAGGCCAGTCAGACTAAATCAGCACTTTCTCTTCTCCACTGTAGCATGCTGATGTTGTAAGGGAGGAGTCCAGGAAATCAGGGGAAGTGAAGCGTGAAGTGCACATGTGTGAGTGTGAGCCTTGAGCAATTCTACTCCATAGAGGACAACTTCTTTCAGTGAAATGTAGAAAGCCAAACAAAGCACTAGACACATTATTAATGTAATAAAATCAATTAAGGTAGTAGCGCTGTCACTTCTCGCTGTTGTTTACACCCTTCTTTGGTGTTGCTTGGGAAATACAAGAGGCCAAATTAAGGATAGGAGACAAAATTAGATTTGGCAAAACCCCCCAAAGGGAGTGTCATTGGTTTCTATTAACTGCTATTTAGTCATAGTCCAGGAAGTTTTTAGATGGTGCATCAATTCCAACATTTACACAGAAAGCTTGACTTGATACTCCAAACTATTAATATATTCCTATATTACTAGCTACTGTATCAAACTTTAATAGGCTACTTTCCTGGAAGCATGCAGTGAATCAATACGTGTCATTACATTTTATGACAGAGGAAGGAGTAAGCAAGCAAAAGCACAGACAACATTTCAGAATAAAACCCACTAATGAAATGCCTTGCCTCTGTTACGCATTACCACCTGAAGGGCGAAAGGAAAACGCTGCAATGCAACAGAGGTGTAACATTACCACAGGCTAAATCTGAAGATTGTCCTCAACATGGTTGCTTCACCCCCATACTGGACTAATGCTAAATAAGTGGGAGGGGTAACAAGGGATGTAATGAGGCCTAGCTAATTATATCAGAGTCCTGTTTGACTGGAAAAGCTTCAGATGTTGTTGCCTGTTTTGGAGACGAGGCCTGGAAATCTAATGTCTCCATGGAATCCCTCTCATCGTCATCCATCACAACAGTACAACATGTTACTGCCTCCATTGTGCACTGTGTCCCCTAACGTCGAGAGCAATGCTACTCGTCTCCAGGCTATGTGTGGCTGAGAGATCAAAACAAAACAAAGCTGGAAAGATCCATCTGGTCTGTGTTTGTGTGTGAGCATCTTCTGTGCTCGCGTATGCGCACGTGGAGCCAATCATTGATTTTGCATTTTGTATTAGTAAATTAATCCCGACAACGTGCTCTCCTTATGCTCATCAGAGGAGAGATTATTGATTGCTTTAATATGCTGCCTTAAGGAGGCCAAGGATTGTAAATCAAAATCCACATTCTGCAAGGAGCTGCATTGGGGTAAATATTCAATTCCTGCCCCTGCAGAGGAAATGCGGTTAAACTGTTGGGGAATGTCAGAAAATGGAGTCAAGCCACAACTTGAGACCCTGTATAATGTAATCGTTTTAATCTAACATTACCTACGAATGGTTTGTCAAAATCACAATGTAAACACACAAAGACAAAGACCTAACAAAAGTGACATTTAAAGTTCCTCAAATGATGCCATGTTGCCTTTTTTTAAAATAAAGGTGACAACATTTTTTAGTGTGACACTGAACATCATCTCGATTAACTGAGAACTGATACAGTTCTTAGTTCCACTCCAGGCATCACCCGAGTGTTTGGAGCACTGTTTCTAAACGCCAATCCAGAGCTTTCCCATTCGTATTCCTTTATTATTACCACTCAGCTCCAAAATAATTTCGCTTCACACCGAGATAAGGTGTGATGTGTGCACTCAGGTTGCTGAATAAGAATTAATGTGGGATGGTGAACTGAAATTCTCGCTCTTTCCTATGGGTGCGATTTGTTTTTCAAACCAAGCTCAACGCTGTCCTGAGGAGTAAGAATCCATTTGGAGCTAAATACCATAAGAGTGGAGAGGGAACAATGCTACACCACCAAAGGACATCGCTATACTATGACAGGATGGAGACAGGTGGGTTCATGCTTTGTGTGTAGCCTGATGTGCCACATGAAAGCAAATGCATATTAAACTACTCTGAACATATGGCCCAAAATAAAGAAGAAATTAAAAATGTCAACTTCTATCTACAGCCAATACATTTTTAAGAAATCTCAACTTCTATGTCATCTACGCTTGACTGAGACCTTCATAAATCATTAAACAAGTGGTTAGTCTACATAGAGCAAGTATGCAATTACAAGCATATTAGACATCATCTGCAGAAAATAGGGTGGTGTAAAATCCCTTCATTACAGCAATACTTCATACTGCTTGCAGGATAAAAGATAAAGAAGAATTATTGTCAAATATCAATAGATATTGATCGAGCACTATAGCACGATGGAACAGGAATTGGAAATAGATACTGTAATTCTGGATTGTGGACTCCCCAAAACTCACGGGATTAAACTGTATGTAAGATAGTAAAAATAGATACAGTCTCCTGGTTAAAGCAGCAAACCCTAAATACTGGGCAGTGTGGAGAAAAGGTTTAAGTCATCTATGTCATAGAGAAGATCACTAAAAAACTCTGTTGAAAACAGATGCATTCATGGAAAGATCTTTACCACATACACAGCAGGCTATGCCAGACCTACTGTATGTAGCAACAATTTCACGTTCCTTCATGTCTAAATCTTAATGTTTTCATTTTCCGTTTTATATTTAACTGTGGTGGAGTGTCTCTAAGAGATGGCGAATAAAACAGGATTGAAAATGGCTACTGTAAAAGATGCATTGTCATAGGATAAAGCAGGGGGTTGTAACACAAGGCAATGTTTATGTAACTATTGGAGGCCTTTAAAAACAGCAGGAGGATATGATGCATGACATATTGGGTAATTCAATTCAGTCGGTCTGGGACACTATCTTACACAGAAGACTACAGATATTATTCTACCTGCCAGGTTGTAGAAAAACTGCAACAGAAAAGTCACTTTCAATGAAAAGGGGGAGTGCTGTGTTAATCTGAACAACATTTTTGTTGACAGCTACCTCCAATGGCGCAGGTTTTGGTAACACAGCTGAATGCATGCATTGCCACCGTCTATGAATTCCTCTGAAACGTAACCTAAAGTAGGTAAATAGGTGAACTGTCTCTCTGACAGACTATTAGCTACAGTTTACTTGTCTTACCATACAAGTACTAAGCCATGTATAATTCATAACACCATTGCATACATATATTCATAAACATGCAGATTTGTGGCACTTACGAAAGGCTAAACACGATTGAAACTCTTGATTTTGCAACAGAATCATTTTCAGGTCAGAGGAAATAAGTGGCAGCACAATCAACCCAGCAGTGTGTACAGCCAGCTTATTTGGGCATGATTGTACTCTATATAGGGTCTCTGTTGACTCAGTGACCATAGAACACAAATGAGTACACTGGAGCATTATATGTAATACAGGGGGTCTATAACCTACTGATGGTGCTCTCTGTGACAGGACAGAGATAACCCGCAGTGAGTCAGAACAGACAAACGGAGCTGCGGCTTTCGACCTCACGTTGCCATGGAAAACTCGGGGCACAGTGATGATGTGCCAGCCAGGATCTCGAACTATCCCCTCACCACCTCATGCTGTGCCCTGTTGTGATGCTGGCAGTCACTCTGCATGCACTGACATGAGCTGATTCAAATGCTTTCCAAACACAAAGCAACATGAGGCTGATGCAAGTAATCCCATTTTCAGACCACTTCCAGTCCTCAGCTCCAACTGAAAAACACTCAGTAAGACCACAATGCTCAAGCCAATGGAGATGGTTTGCATGTCATTTTGGTTCAATAAAGTTATGGTATTGCAAACCAGCCGACAGTAACTTATGTCATTAGCATATGAAGCATGATAAATGTCTCTGGCAGGCTAATTTACATTGTCAGACTTAGTAGACTAGTCACACCCCCATGAAACGTATACACATCAATACAAAAACGTCCAACAGTAAAATTTGATATTTGGACAGAAGGCTAATTTTTTGTTTTTGGTTGTTATGTGAAAATGTACGTAGGTTGTTTCTCAAACAAAAGCATTAACAGCACTGACCTTCTCAGGAATATTTACCCAATACAATTACCATTGCATTAAGCCTCTGCAAATGTGTGACAGGGTGAGAGCTCTTGTCTCCTAATGTACTGAGTGCTGCACTCATAGTCACAACAATCTGAACACTTATTGAAGCTCTTAGCCACGAGTGTGCGCATATGGAAATGAGTGAAGGGGGCAGATGAGATGCTTGTAAACACAAATCAATGTAAGCATAAAACTTATATAGATGGACCAAGAATGGTGGAGTTTGCAGGTACATAAAATGGTAGGAATTTCCCAAAACTAAAGCATGAGCAGAGCACAGTTTGAAACAATCAATCGATCCAATCAACTGCAGCCATCTAAATAACTTGCTGGATCCTTGTCAGATAAACACACAAAAGTAGATTAATTGTGAATGTCAGCGTCGGTCAGAGCAAAGCACAGTAATTCCACAGGTTGCTAATATAGACCTAGCACACATATATAATACTGAATAATGCCGACATAGGGAAGGTCCCTGGGTGACGCTGAGCTTTGAGGAGCCTCAGTGAACATTTAACTTTTAGTTTATGTTGCCCTCTAGAGGTAACAAAACGGCATTTCACTTTGATTTCTGCAAATAGAGTATAGCCATTACCTGTGAAACAACCATGTTTCTCAGAAACATCTTGACAATGGACCTTATCAAAATAAACAAAACAACAAACATTTGAAAGTGCTACATGATAAAGATTAGATTTTGCTTACCTGTGTGTTCAGAGGATGCAACGCAGAGGAGCAGGACATTGGAGGGAAAAGAAACACATTTCTGTTAGTAAATGGCTCTTAATATGAGGTACACAACATAAAATAAGGCTTTTAATTAAGGAGATTCAATAGAATGCATAGAACCACAATTACTTTCTTCCAAAACAGCACTATAATATCGTTAAACAACAATTAAAAAAATAACTTTGGAAGGATGTTATCAGACATTAAACACAGTAAATAAAAAAACTTTGCATACATGATTAAGTGTGGTACTGTATCTGAAAAAAAAACTTTTTTGCCTGCAGCAGCTTTTTATTAAATTAAATCAGGGGCTATTTATCCATGCACTGTCACTGTAGCTGCACTGTAACTTAACTTTGCTTTTATTATATTTCATCTTCTACCTTTATCCTTGTATGCTTTCCTTTTAAATCATTAAATTTTCAATCTGCGATTTTAATGTCTTTTTATGCTTTTGCAAAGCACTTTGAATTGCCGTTGTGTCTGCATGGTGCAACATAAATAAACTTGCCTTGCTTTCGACATGTGGATGAAGAGGATCTGTTCATAAGCTTCCATTGTAACAAATATCCATTTTTAAACAAAGTATTTCTTATTCTATTCCGTTCTCCATTTCTATATTAAGCACAGATGTGTCCCTCTGTCTCTGCGCCTCTGAAACTCATTTGTCATTTTCAATAGATACAATAGCAGCACTGTTTCGTGTTTTGGGGCATTTATGGTGTTAATGTTGAAGTCACTGCTGTACTCAAGCTATTACTCATATTGGTAGTAAACAGAATTTATGTTATGAATGTCATAATAGTAAAATAATATTGCTTTGCTTATGATAACGTCTTAAAGATACTGCTGTTATTAAAAGGCTTTGGTTATTTACATACTACTACCACCATACTTCTGGAAATGTAACTAACACTGAGCTGATTTGGTAGTTGGCATTTTTATTGTCCACTACCATTTCAAAAAGCAAGTAATCTGTATATGACTAACAATGGCGATAATAACAATACCATTACAAATAGCAAATATTATTGCAGAGTAGCAACAGGTGTGCTGAGGAGGGTTTGCACAGCACGTTCTGAACACCAGCTGCTCACTGTAAGTGTTGGCCAAGCTCTTGCTAAGTGGCTACCGATCTATAAGATGCTCTAATGCAGGAACAGCAAAACTCAAATCACCCTGTAAGAATAATTTTCAAATGAAACAGAACTGTGAATGACTAATGAAAGGAGAAAAATTCAGTTATTTAATATGCACAGTATGATAATGCCGTTTCTTGGTAGCACTTCTTGAGTCTATTTGAGTTTGTCTTGCAAAATGCGAAAAGTATGAATCGCAGTTCAGGGGTGGACGTGGTCATGGTGGATGACTGATGCAGTGGTGTGGGTGTTAAGAAAGAAAATTGTCTTTTGGGTCAAAGAACCCAATTTCAGTTCCGTAGACTCTGTACAAATTGCACAGACCATCAACTGAAATACCAACAGCACCAAGTCTTAATGGTGAACGGCAAAAACTTTCAGTTGAAAAGTAAAAGCAATGTCTCATTCAATTTTTGGCATTCAAGGCCCTAACAGTGTGCAGTAGTTACTCTGAAAGAAGACTTAATGTCTCCTACTCTGTGAAAATGCAAAAAATTTAAAGCCTACTCATCTAGGCACAGAACTGAAGTTGTACTATGAATTCATTATTTTTCAGTTTAAGATTCTATTTCCCCCCCAAAACGCTCACAAACCCAAATGTTCAAACATAAACTGACAAAAATTGCCACAATCAGTCCAAATACATTCTCAAAGGCAGCTCATGAAATTGTTTTATCAAAATTGCTCCTCCGAGGTATTAACATGGATTCAATCATTCCAGTCAGTTGAGCTGATTCAGTGCTCTGTTAGCTTTGCTAGATTGTTGTGCCTCACACTAATGAACTACATTGATCAACTGAGTCACCATGTTCCTCCACTGTCTTTTGTATATAAATATCCAAACTCCATGAAGGTCTGTCGCTGAAATGAAATTATGTCTGTCATGGAGATGTATTCACTCAGAGGGAGTCGGTGTCAGGGAGGCTGAGTGGCTCCATTTAGCTTTGACAACCAGGAGCCTTGGAGAAGGAGGGAGGGGGCTCAGTCTGTGGGTTGGAGATAAAACCTGAATCACCTTTCCTGATGTAAGGAAAATGTTAATGAATAAAGGAGTAAATTAATAAATGAAAAGACTGCAGATGAAAAGTGACAGGTTAAAGATACTGATGGAAGGCAGGCAGAGCAAGAGTTGGAAGTTTTATGAACTCAAGAGTCAATACTCTGCCAGGCATGCAGCCATCTGTCTGCTCTATGCACACAGAGGACAACTGAAATGGAGCCACAGCTTCGACTTCACCGCACTGTCAAAGAGAAGCTAGTATGTCCCTGAAAGACAAGAATGGCTGATCAGACCTCACAATCAGCCAGGTGTACACACAATCTGTACACTCTGGGACACATTTGCGACATGAAGCCCGACAAGCTTACTGAGTTCTGATAACAATGCAGGCAGATTTGAGATAAACAAAATACTTTTCAATGCAAGGTTAATGCTGACATCAGGGTCCGTCAGTATCCCGATAACCTATCCGGATATAGAGATCACATTTTAATGCTATATAAAAATAGTGCCCAAGATGCATCTTTCGGCCAGGTGTAGATTTTGATTTCATGTTCGTCTGCTGAAGATACTACAAGATGCACAATACCACACTTGGGGAGCCGTACGGGAGATCAACAAGTGTCAAGCCACTATAATTAGCGCGCTGAGTCACTGCCTCAATGACTTGATGTTTTTATAATACGATGCGCCGTGTCAGAGGAGCAGACAGAAGACCACTTTAATTGTACTTCAACTTTAAGTAACAATCTTGAAAAGTGGCTAGACACGTTTGGCAAGTTGTTAAAGGAAAACTGGGAATTTAGGGAGGTTGCATTTTACCTAGGACAATTTTATAATGAGAGAGCCTTTGGACACATTTTCAGGCCTGCAGGTGCACTACGGCCTCTGGTAATTTATAAATTGCAATTTATAAATAGGAGGAAGCCATGGCCTAAAGCTGGCAATCATCCATCATCTCTCACGTTGTAAATTCTTATAATCAATGTGAGTTGAAGGATCAGGTTTCTGACAGCCAATAAACATGGTCACTTGGCCGCAAAAGAGGAGTTGCATTGTCTAACCGCGTGGAGATAACGTTCACCTTTGGTTCTCAGTAATTTGTCATTTCTGCAGCCATCGTGCTTCTTGTTGCTCTGCTAGATTTATTCATTTTTTAAGAGTGGATCATTTGAAAACAATGCTGCAGTGCAGTGCTTTAGGGCACTTTTGCAAGTGGATAGATTTTATACTATCAAAGGTAGATGCAGATGATGTTTTGTTCACCCACATTTACATACACCCAGGGACAGAATATCAGAAACACCTCATAATGATGCAGTCCAATACAACACCATCACTATCCACGGCATAATAAAATGGTAAGTCTGTGCATTTGAACATGTTTAACATTCATGGTTCATTTGGATTTATTAAGATACCTATATTCTAGTCACACTCCTCCCCCTGCATTAGGCAGCAAGGTCAAAGCCCTCTCTTAGTTTTCTCTTAGTTTGAGAATCAATCCATGGGAACCCTACACCTCACTAAGTGTAAACGTAGAGAGAGTTGAGCTGAATCTCAAAGACAAAAATCACACTCAGTCGAGCAATGACCGTCATACATTGACGTGCAACATTTATACGTCCGATTATGAAAATAAAATGATGGTGTTGCATTACAACTTCATGGTGCTGCACTCTTGTACATTTCTATGGGGAAACAGAGGCATAATCTCTTCAAGAATTAATAACAGACATGCATATTTGCTAATATGATTTGCTCTGTATTATGGGTAAACCTTTGCACTGTTTCGTATCCGATCATACGTGTAACGACAGAAAAGAATTGAAAATCTGATTTATAGATGAGTCCCTCTACATATGGATGTCTACTGTTCCAGACTGGTCACACTTTTTCACATTACATAAACCATATTACCATTTTAAAAAATCTGGTTTTGAATATTCTGTCATAACAACTTTCAATCCACAGTAACCTTTTGCTGAATGTGGTCCAGAAATGAAACACATTGAAAGCTTAAACCATAACGCTTTAACTAATATATCATTATATGACATCACTTTGTATTATACAGTGCAGTGACTATGACAATCCTGTGTAACTTTAAAAAATGTGTTTTATGTTCATTAGAGCGGGTCGGTTAATAACATGACCAACAACAACAATGCTGAAAAGCTTTACAAATGTGACATTAGATTCTCTGCAATCTTTGCCGTGGTTTGAAGAAGCACAAAAGTAAGGTTTGCAGCTTCATAATGTAAAGAGCGCTGTACTGTGATAGAAGTGTACAAGGACGACACAAATACATCAGAGGCAAAGAGACCACACACAGGGCCTCAGGCAGCAGGGTTCATACACAGATTAGACGAAGTATGCAGACAGCCGCATCAGTTACTGCCAGTCAGCTATTCATTCACACGTTGTCCTTGCTGATGACACGATTGCAGCGAGCAGGACACTGTGAAAGGCACAGCGGTGGCCCACTGAAGGTCAATGCTGTCATATGCTGCTCAAGGACCTAAGGAAGACGACTGCATTTCACGTTTCTGGAGAGCAGTCTCTTCCAGTGGAGTGGCCATTTGTAAAGACAAAACTGCACCAACGAGAATCAGTGTGAGATGAATGACGCCCAAAAAAGATCGCAGCCAGGTTTTGTAGCCATTAAGTGGAGACACAAATGGTAAAGAATGTGAGAGACTAGTTTGACACTTTCTTACAGTATAATGCAATCCAATTCTATCCCTCTGCCAACCATTGCCTCAAAAACATACAGATAATAAAGTATAAATGTGATATTTTCCTTTCACAAACTTTCACATTTGCATTCCTACAATTCCAGATATTTTTGACCTTTAATTAAAGAAAATATTTGACTTCCTAAGGATCTGTGTGAACCTTGAGATAAGAGAGCACCGGCTCCTTGAAAACAGTTTGTTTTAAAGAATTGTGCTTCATGGGGGAAGAAAACCGACAGGCAGCTTAACAATTTATGGTCATAAAACTGGCAGCATAAACTTCCTCCAAACGCTGGAATACTCAAATATCCACTGACAGAGGTGGGCAGCAGTTTTTAATTAAAGAACCTTGGCAGATTTAGACCATGGGATGAGAAATAAACAGAGGTTTCTACAAGCACAAAACAAGAAAACAAAGAACACTCAACCTCAGTGAAATGTTAAGAGCGGGCATGTGTGTCACAAAGGCCAGCTGAGATATGATTTTAACTTGATGAGTACGTGTAGACGTCTGTATGTGTGAGAGTTTAAGTGTTTAAGGGGTTTCATATTGCTGTCTATCTTAATTTCCAAGGTAATGTTTAGGAGCTGTGACACATTCCTGTGGAAGCGAATCTCAGCCCCACCCCCCCATCTAAGCAGTAAGGGAAATGTCAATGCCTTCACACAGCCCAATGGCAGGTAGAACTTCATCACTGCTGACTCTGAGCATGCTCTCTGTCTGGAAAACACCTTAACAGCACTTTATAATATACTCTTATAGCTTTGAAGTCATATTTGCACTTGCCTTAGGTTCACCACTCATGTCACATATCACAACACTGGGACTGCTTGGATTCAGTAGCTTTGTTGATTCACTTAGGAAACATGGCTGACATAGCATGTGTCTCCGTTCAAATGGGGGCTAAAGAAAACAGTTTGGCCGATCTGAGTGTTGGCTAGGTGGCTGACTGGATCTGTATACTCCCTGGAATGGGTTCGCGGCTCAGAATAGCCAATGGCAGATGCCTTCCTCCCCTCTGTGTTATTTGGGGCCCAAGGGCAATGGAATCCCACCTCAGTGGAGTGTGGTCCTTGCTTCAGTGCAGGGAGAGGTCGAAATCAGCTGACTTGCAATCGCCAACTCATGGTTATGTGACTCAGTTTGTACACGTGACAAACGTGGTCAAAAACATCAAGGTAACAGCACTGGAGGAGTCTCTGCTGCAAACATATGCATGATACAGGTCTTGACAGCCTATGGACCAGATGCCTGATATACTAATTTGGGAAAATACAAAAAAAAAACAAAAAACTCAAAACTTACAAAAACAAAACAAAAAAAACAAGTGAAATAGGTTCACAAGAAGAACGATGCAAGCAAGCAATGTCTCTTCAACTACGATGTCACTACACAGAGTTACATTGTATTGCATCAGTAAGGCGAGAAGAAAAATAATGAAATAAAGTCTAAAAACTACAAAAAATATTTACACATGCTTCTGTCCTATTTGACACCCCCCAATCAAACACTATAGCCAACATTTGGCAGCCAAACAAATCCAGCCAAACTGCGAAATGTTCGGCCC
>OMOW01001718.1:2544-12669 GCA_900312555.1 Lamprogrammus exutus | reverse complement strand
TGGAGGAGCGCCTCTGGGACATGTCCTCCGCTTTGCTATTCCTCACGTTGCTCTATCTGTCTGGCGTCTGACAGGGGCTTACCTGAGGGGACGTGCGGGACCTCTGCAGACACTTGACTGGATCACGGAAGCAGCTCGCTACACGCCCCGCCAGATGAAGACATCACCGCAAAGCTATGCGAAGGCAGAAAATAATCCCCGACCGCAGGCACCATCATGTTTTAGAGTCGTTTTAACTATTACAGCGGTGAACTTGGTGCCCCGCGATGTAATTATGGTATTGTGAGTCTTCGCCGGAACAAAGTGTGAAGAGAATGAGAGTTTAAGGTTAATTTAGTGAGCCGACTCACAACTGTAATGAAAGTTTGCAGATTGTGCAAGTACAATTCATACATTGTAATGCACTCAACCAAATGATAAGAATTGTAATTAAAACAGATAACACATAAGGTTTTTACAAGTTAACTCTGTCTTATTTCTTTATTCCAAGTCAGAATTTAGAATTTGAGTTACTCTTGATATCACGTATAAGAACAAGCCTTATTTTACCTCCCTGGACTGTGTGTAACATGGCCTTTACAAGCCTCCTATCACTACTTTTACCTTCACAACTACTACAACTGTTACTGCTGCCCTGATTGCTATCATTCCTAACATTCTTTCCAGACACACGTAGGTTAACTCAGAGCGTAGCGCAGTCCTGCTAATGCGAGTATCCTGATAAGAATGCATTTGTTACTTTTACGTACATCTTTTGCAGCCGACGCGCTGTGTGTGTAAGGATCATCAGTCTAATTGGGGTGTGTTACCTTTAAAATAAGAATACATTTAGACTCCAAACTTAAGTTCCAGAGTGCAGATGAGTCACCAACTGTGGAAATGTCAAAGTGCTGCTCGTCCTTCACAGGTTGCACGTCATGGCTTATATGGACTGTCCTTGTTCCACAGCAGTGAGAGGGGAGTGCACAGGAATCCCCACTGTGACTGGTACTGTGTGTGTGTGTGTGTGTGTGTGTGCTGGGACTACATGTGTATGCATATATGTAAGAGGGATGTGTAACTGTACTCTAGAGGGCAGCAAGAGACCATGTAGGATGCTGCATTTGACAGAATTTAAATATATATATTAAGATATATAGATAGACTGAAATCTGTCAACGAACTGAAACACAATCATGACTCAGACATGGGGAGTTTGCTGAAAACAGAAATGACAGAAACAATGGTGAATGATGAGTTAATTTTTATTGCAATAGAAATGAATCATGATGTTGGCTGCCAATGCATTTCATTTTTGGGAATTTACAGCTTTTTGCGTTTTTCAAAAAGACGTTTTCATCACAGGAAACTCGACTTAAAACAACAGTAAATTAAAGTCTAGACGACAAAGCATTTGTCAGATCGGTCCATACATCACGTTTGTTAAACAGGTTGGAAATTCTGTGCTAGAACATGAAAATCATCTTCATACGGTTTTTACAGCATGGACTCCATTACAGGATTGTCCCCGCTGTCATCACAGTCCCAGAGTGGACTGAGGAGGGCGAGAAACCCGACTCTGCTGTTTGTGAGTGCAGAGACGAACAAGCAGGATTAGTGTAGGAATGATAAGGCCGCTGAACATTGTGAACCCGCACAAACAGTCTTTGAGTTCGGATCCCCTGCTGACACCGTGCTATGATTTTACATTATGTTCCCGTTCTGTTTGTGTGGCACAAATCGCCGCATCAAACAGGCGTGGAATGGCATCGCCAGACAATACAAGGCCTTGTCAGAAGTACAGCGAGCTGAACGCGCATGTGAAGCAAATAGCACATGACCATATGCTCGCTCTGATGGAAAATAGATTGTTAGACGATCACAGCGTCACCGGACAGATATTGTTTGGAATTTTTAAAGAAATCATATTTTTTAAACGTGTAACATCTGTTTGATTACTTTTCATGGTCAATAAAGTGACATTTTTGATTGCAAACATTAACTCACAGACGGCGCGCCATAAACAAAACACTGGATGCGTGCAATTAAAAAAAAGTCACTGCCCTCTTCATTACCCTTCACTAAATACCCAAAGAGGTTATTTCAAATATACATTTGACCTTTCCCGATGTAAATGCTACCACTGTTGCCGCAGCCATGTCCCAAGTGCAGAGACGACAACATAACTGACTATATTTGGGAGGGAAATAGGTCAAAGACACACGCTGAGACAACGGCCAGGGTTTGGCAAACGTTGGGCGCCATAAACAGGGTGATCAGTGTGTAAATGTCACCAGTCTTGGGAGCTGCGCGGGGCTTTTTAATTTGTTTGCTTTTATTACCTATCAGAGAGACAAGATGTCTGTTATGTGCTGCCAAAACTACTTGACATGCCCAAGCGGCCCTTGACCTTCTATTTCCCATGTTTACATCATGGAAATCCTGGCCATACATCCCATAAACTGGCAGTATACAGTAGGCTGTAACTGAGTGTAATAAATGTATGCCCTGTCAAAGGCCAATGTGGGCCCCTGTTAAACATCTCAATTTCAGATTTATGGCTATGAACAGAGCCAAAATAAAAAGGTGTTGTGTGCGCAGCGTCATGGAGACAAGCTTGTTACATGTGTGAACTTCAGTCTGGCTCTCGCGCTTAAATCGCACTTTTTAGTAAGAAAATATGTCAACATAAACCATAAACAAAATCCAATTTATTCTCCTGCACACACACACACACACACACTATGTACGCAGTGACATACTGTGTGTGGTTGAAATGAACGGAAAGGGGGAAAGATTAGCACTGTGGAATTGGACGTCGTCCCTGCTGAGAATCCGTTACAGACGCAGACGTTCAAACGTACGAGCGAACCTCATTTCATTTTACAGGCACAAATTGAGCAGAGTCGAGCACGAACAATGAAATTATGTCACATTTATTCACGCACACACGCACGTTAGCCATATGAATAAGAAGCAAATAAGACAGATCTAATTTCAGTGCGCAGCAGCAAATTTCTTGGATACACTTCAGATTACGCCAGAGCTTTTTCATTCAATAATGGATCTTAGCAGCCGCTGACTCTTGATTGTACGTCTTTTTTTTTTCTCCATCTGATTTAATAAATTGCCGCGGCTAAATTTAGATTCCTTGTAATCAAATCTGGCCAAATTTATTAGACGCATGTCAGATGAGTTGAGTTGCATCTTGCGTCTTATGACCTGCAGGACGACTCTTAAAGCTAATATTAGTGTTGTGTTGATGGCTTCCTTTTGGCTGTGAGATCAACTATAAAGATGCTTTTACACCGAACGGCTTTGAGAAGAGGATCGTTTATGCATCAAAAGGAGAAGATCCACACATTATGACTTTTGAACCTTACAATCTTGGTTAACTGAACTTTTCTGAGGTTAGATATCGTTTCATATATGCAATATTGAGTGCACATATATATGTATATGCCGATTTCATGTCTATCTGTGTCTTGTCTATCTGTGCATTTGTATTTATCGCTGTATTGAATTTGTTGCAGCTAAACTGTTTTGCAAAAGTATGGAAGTTTAGCAGGTATTTTTGACTTTGTTGTATCTAATTAAGGATGAGACATTCCCTACTTTTCACCGCAACATTAATGACAGCATGATGTTCGTTGTGTTGCCATTAAGCACATAATAGCAATGGAAAGCGATATACACACACATGCTATCTTAAAGTACACAGAGTGTTGAAGATGACACCTCGTGCTTTAGGAGTGTATCCTTATTTAGCAGGATGATTTTCACTCTAGCTTTATGGGCAAAATGCTGTCCGTCTGAATCACCCGTTTTAGTTGGAAGTGCCATTAACAGCTAATGCTATCCTGTGCTAAACTGCGCACGGGGTAATGAAACCTTGGAGTCACGACACTTATCTCCCTCTGCAGTTACAGCTCCAACATGGCTGCCAGTTCTGCACCGAGTAGGCCGGGAGGAAATCCAGACAGTGTGAAATATCAGTGTCTCGGTCTCTGCTCACGGATAGCAACGGTTACACATACACACAAGGGGAGCGGCCAAGTGGTGGCCTAGGTGGGCATGCTTGGCACCGTGTCGCCGTCGTGCCAGGGAGCGTAGCGAGTATCTTCGTACTCGTTTGTCTTCCTCTACACGGAGCTGTAAAGTCGACAAACCGACAGATGTCAAAACAGCGAGTGTGTGTGTGTGTGTCTGTGCAAGGTCGGCGCTGTGGCCGGACAGACAGATGGGGAAAGAAAGCTTCATTTATGCAGCAGAGAGTGGATACAAAATGTGAATATCACTGTTCAAGTGACATCATCATGAATAAGAATTAAACGGCTAAATGGGGTCGGTGCCTCATTGTCGTGCTTCATCATTCACGTACTCCAGCTGTGTAACAGATGTTGAAACACCTCATTCTGCCTTTTTGTTACTATTCAGAAAACATCTATATCATTTTTACCAAGTACTAATCACATCAAACCTAATATGTATCCACTTATTGTCACAACCTCCTCTCTGTCACATTGTTCAGTGTCCCGCGGATTTACCAATCAGCGTCCATCGTCCACTCCTGCTGACGATTACCATCACCTGCCCCATATAGACACGGATCTTTGTGTCATATGTTTGCCCTCTGACTCGCCGAAGCGTTGTTAGTGTGTTAGTGAGTTAGTGTCTCTTGCTTCAGGTTTTTTCATTAAATATACTGTAAGTCATTTTGCTTCCCTGCTCAACTTAACCTGACCAACCTCAGCCGCCAATAACGCTGAAGCGATTTAAGTTAGTACACAATGATGTCTGTCAAAGAATAAATCACTTTATGTGTGATTGTTAAGGTTAAGAGCCATCCAAAGATGTTTACATTTTGGGGGATTTTGTACTGTAACTTTACAGAGAAAGTTGCTGACCATTTTGTGCCATAAATTTAAAGTACAATATTTTTTTCACCCTATGATTACATTTTTTGTCAGGTTGGTAAAGCAGAAATCCCAAAAAAAGTTCCTGCTGAAACTCACACAAATCAAACAAAATAATGCATTTTTGTAGGCGGCGCCAACGGTCAGTATCTGAGTAAAAGTCAGTAGTATCAAGATAATTTATCAACCAGCTCGCAGAATGTCACGGATTAAAACGCTGCGGTATCAAAACGGTTTCAGCTGAGCGTCATGCTGCTGGCTCAGCACTTTGACTGGACAGCGGAGGTGTTAAAGAGGCAAAGCAGATCTGCGCTAGGCGTGAGTTACACGAGCTCCGGTACTTAGTGCTGCTCGGATTTGGACCTAAGTAGGAGCAGAGTGATCCAGGGCAAGGGTGATGACTCAGGATGGATTTGTGACAGAAAATAGTATCTGCGCATCCCTCAGGTGGTGGGACACGAACCAAACGACAGCACAGTTCTCCACAAGATGCATGTTACAGAGAGGAGATTTGTTAGTGTGGGATTAAAACAGCGTTCAGCAGCAAAACCATAAATTAAGCAGCCCTCGTGTTGATAACTGGAGCTGTTTAATAAATCAAATTGGTTGAAATCACTTACAGTCAGGTCATTTGTTGGTCAAATTCCTTCCTTTCTTCCTTTTTATCATGAAGAAAAGAGTTTTATGGATTGTATGGATCGCTGCCTTTGATCACTCTGTTGTCCACATTGCTTTTATTAGAGTTTTATTCGAGGCAAACTGTGTTGTAGTTGTTGATGCCACTTCATGCATAGAGGGTTTTCATGAAATAGTTTTTCCAAAAACAGATCTCACAGATTCTCAATCACAATTGTCTTATTTCAAACACTGAAAAGTAGGAAAATAGATATGAATCTGTGCAGAAATGTTGTAGATTTCCATTTCGAGGCGTTATAGCTGAGCTGTGGACGGTCAGCATGTGTGCAGGCGGCCAGCGAGAAGAACAGTTTCATAACTTTATGTTTTGGCTCGAGGCAACGGCAAGACAGGTGGCAGGAGGTTATTTCAATAATCAGTAATAATATCATCAGCTCACACTCCTTCGCGGACAAACACACACACAACACATGCTGCTCGCTGCTCACAGAGTGTCAGCATATCCCAGCATGCAGTTTGGATGTCTAAAATAGGCCGTGCTGCACAGCTGGGGCTGCAGGAATGGAGGGAGAGGCCGAGCGCTGGTGAGTCCTTGTTTGCAAACACTCATACCGAGGCTGGCTTGTGTGGTTGTCATGCTTCGTGCGCCGTGTTCCTGAATAGATTCGTGCAGAACAGATTCAAGTTCCCTGGCAGAGATCAAGGACACAAGTTGGCCCACTGATCAAGGCCAGACGTTGGCCTTCAGTGTGTGCTTGACAATGTTGCACCTGTTTAATGGTTTTGTGTGTCTCTTTGATCTGCGTGCTATTGTTAAAAGTTCCTCTGCGTAAGTCTTGTTGAGTAATTAATTTGCTTGTCGTCTAAGAAATGTGAGTGGCCCTTATGAGAGCGTCCCACTGGGAGGCAGTGCACACTGTACTTTAACTAAGCGGATACTTTCACTGGAATGGCTGAGTAATTATTATTCCTTGCTTCAAGTATTCTGAGAAGCATGAGGACATTCACCGATGAGAACCAAACCCCCACACTGTGACTCACACCAGTGTCATTAGCTCATAATGTGATCAAATAGACACGGTAACGAGTTATGATTAAAGAACTCGGTTAAGGAATCAGCCTTATTTTTGACGTTTGATTCTGTCCTTTGAAATACAGCAAAAGAGATTTTAAAAACCTTACACAATCTTTATGTTGGTTGAAAAGAGAATAAATGGTTGAATTGAGGAACAAATAGAGACAGATTTGCTGCTGTCATTCCCACTAAATCTAAAAGGGAACTTTTGCGTCCTTTCCCTCTGCTGCCCTATGTCCTAATTTCCTTCCGAGAATCCCAGTATTTCCACTCTGCTGCTTGAATGGAGCTTTTAATCACCCAGCTAAACACTGTATCACACTATTAATTCAACAGAGAGAAAGGGAGGAAAAAAAGTTTTCTTTGACACTTTACAGTTTCCACTACAGATGTGGTGTAATTTAGTGGCTGGCTTCAACAAAGGAGACATTTTGTTTGAGTTCAAGAAATTACAATGGAACAATTAAAATAAATCTTGAGCTGAACTTCCATTAACCTCAGTTTGGTTTGGGTTTCAGCTCTCTGGGCCCTGCGGATGGAGGCCCTTCATTTGATTTATACCAGCCTCCTCTTTGCCCGACGTAAAGTAGAAGGGAAAAAAACTGACATAGTTTCTCTGAAAAATACTGTAGATTAAATCCCCTCCCTATTTGTGATGGAGGAGAATCTTCTCTCCCTGTCGTAAAACTTCCATTAGTTTGTGCTGTAAATCTCCCAACAAGCGATCAAATCACCAGCAGCTGGAGGGATAGTTGTTGTTTGGTAGCTTTTGCTCTTTGAATTGACAACAAATAAATGTATATATAATATCCCAAAGTGTACGGCTCTAAATTCCACTGCTAGCGGTAGATTCTCACCCTCTTCAATCACAGCTTAAAGACCCTAAAGTACATTTGTAGCAAGAGCTGTGGCCGTCATTTAGCTGGTTCATCATTCTCAATTTCTTTAGGGCCGACAGTGTAGCAGAGGACATAGCTCACTTTAACTTTATTTAAATGTTGGAAAATGCATTTGCTGCTTTTTAATCCTGCAACAAATTCCCATGATATAAACGCGCGCTACGTTAATGCATCTTGCAGCAGAAAGCGTGAGACTCATGAAAGTTAAAAGTTGCAATAAGTTACATTTTCCTGTGGAGATCCATCCAAACTTATCAGTCGACATCACCGAGTGGGAACAACAAGAGGAGCTGTAACTTTGATGTTTTTGCCCAAAGTAAACTCAGCTGTTTCACTGAATATTCACTTACAGGAATTGACAAATAAAAAAAAGTAAAAACTCATCACAGGAAGCTGGAGTCATTTTTCAACCCCCAGGAAGACTCTAAAAGTCTAAAGTTAGATCCAAGCAGAGTACAGTTCACTGATGTCACGCGACATTATTTAAGGGTAATGAACATTTAAAGGTCAAACAGTTATTTCCTGCCTCCAAAGTACAAAGTTGCTGAGTGCAAATGAAAGTGAAAAGTCTCAAAGAATCACAGAGTAAAATTCAAAACAAATGTCACTCTGGATAAGATTGCCAGCTAAATGTCTAAAGGCTAAATGTAAAACTTAGTTCATCCACCTTTTTATACATCTAGATCAGACCTTAAATCAACTGTGTTTACGTTTGGAAGGCCTCAGAGACGAGTCTTTGGGGAAGTTGGATCCTGTGATTGCTGAGCACTGATGTAAACTCTGCTCTGTTGGTTCATGTTTCAGCCCCCAGGCCAAAGTGGCAGCTCAGTGTCAAAACATATAAACACTCGCATGCTGACACACAACATGGAGGAGCGCCCGTCTTTAGACATAAGCACAAAAGGACGTGCGAAGACACAAATAAGTGTGCCTGTATGTCTGGCAAAGACACACGCTGACCGTAAGCGTGAGCGCAAGAAAAAGAGTGCGTCTGCAGTGTGTTTGTTTGAAGAACCACTAGGATTTAAAAGGTTGTTTTCGTGGCATTATGAATTTACAACTTACTTTTTCACATAGACACAGACATCATTATATCCCGGCCCAACATCCTGCCGCAAAAACACATTTAAAATGCACTTGGATGCTGTCTATTTCAGCTTAAATCCTCAGAGTATAAGTGCACGCTGTTTTACTGCGTCTCTGCTCATTGAACCTGCTTTAAGGTAAGAGCACAGCGCCTTTTGTTTTTGTTGGAAACCGCTGCCTTCACTCAGTGTTTGACAGTTCAACGTTAATGAATCCTTTTGGCACCTCCAAAGCATTTCTACCCAACTTGGTCCATAGAGAGAGAGAGTCAGCACCTTAAATGGCCTGCTGTCACTCAGGGTGCACAGTGGTGCTGCAGGAAGGGAGAGCCAAAGAGTATTAATGTGTTTTTTGTTGAGCATTGCGGCATTGAAAAGGTTTCAGAATAGACCCCTACATGAAAACAGCAACATAAAACCCTGTGTGTGTCCCCTTATTAATGCTGATTATCCCTTATAGATGAAAAGGTAAACGAATACAAATAAGTGTGTTTCCATCAATATATTGCAACAATTTTTACCACTAATTTTGTCTTACAGAGTTGGACGACGCTGCTCTCAGTCCCAACATTCCGTCCTCCACCTCTTCGATTTGTACTCTGTGGTTGCTCTCAGTGATTAGTAACACAGCCTAGAAGTATTACTGCCAGTATTACCACTTCTGCCGTCGCTACTTCTGTTACCACTATTTTCTGCCGCTCTCGCTCGAGTATCATCCCCACGTCTCAAAGTATGCGTGGAATTTTGTTCGCTGCGTTTAATGACTTGTCATGCGAGAGGGAAACACGCAAGCCTGATTTTGGTGTGCGGTGTCGTCTTGGCTGCTGAAAACGTATCGTGTTGGCTACAACATACCTGTCATACCATAATGTGCGACTAGAAAGACAACTGTTGGGCTAATATGTATGGACTTTGTTGTAGTTTACTGCATGACAGATATGTCAGTGATACAGTAAAATCAGTTACTGTATCACTGACATGCAGAGATACGATTACATCTAATGATTACTAAATAATACTTAAATGAATGTTGAACACATATTAAGTTGTCAGTATTTGGGTTGAATATAATTCTGGGCTCTACAGTGTCAAAGTTGAGCTTATGGGCTCACGCATAAACTTTATTGTGTGACAAATCATAAGAAAATAGTCTTATATACTCTTAAATAACCCTTCTTAATTTCAAAATAAAGCCGTGATGATATTGTAGTTAGTAATGTTGCAGTACAAAAAGGTCTCAAGCTAAAGTTTGCGAAAGCCATTTTGTAATTTTTGATGCAAGATTTGACAATGAAACTGTGGCCTCTCATGTCTCTTGTGATGATCCACAGCACTCTACCTTTACGGAATGCAGAAAATGTAAATTTAAACCCCTTAGCTTTAATAAAAACATTTTTAAAAGAGAGGTTGGGAGCTCGCTAAAATAGTCCGTCCACACACACAGACACTGAGGTGTTTTCATCCAGCAGAGGGGGAGAAAAAGAGCGTAGGTCATTTAAAATCGTGTGGATTTTTTTTTTTTCACACAGTGTGTT
>OMOW01001707.1:1356-12746 GCA_900312555.1 Lamprogrammus exutus | reverse complement strand
AAACTATCCCAGGTCATCTGCTTAAGTGTTTCAAAGATGCTTTGTTATTAAAACCTGTCTGGTAACTACATCATCATTACCGGACTCATTGCCAGCAGTGTGTTCTTGGCTTGCGTGTATTAACTGTGGGTTTTTGGTTCCATATCCACAGCTTGGTGGATGACCGCTGTGTTGTGCAGCCTGATGCGGGGGACCTCAACAACCCTCCAAAGAAATTCAGAGGTAAGAGGCACAGAGAGTTGACCCCCCCCCCGCCTCCGTCTCCTGAGGCCTGACATCATCAGACTAAATGCTCTAAGTTTATACTGTGGGCTCCGTGAGGGACCCTGCTGAATGTGTTATGCTGTGTTTCTTTGGTGACAGCCACAATATCTCTGCCCACTGGACTTCAAATGGGGCTGCCCTTGACAATGTTAATGGGGTGTGTGCGTGTGTGTACTAATAATAATAATAATAATAATATTCAATTTGAACCGCCTTTCTCGAACTCAAGGACACTGTACAGTATTAAATACAAAAGAGAAAAAACAAAAACAAACAAACAAGTGAAATAAAAGAGACAGAAAACAGTTAAGGTATTAGGGATGCAGGAATGCATCCATGCACGTGTTACGCTCGTGTGTGCTTGCTTGTGCGTGTTGTTTTTGGAGGTAGAAGCAGATGGAGGGAATCAGTGCTGATTATAGATTCAAAGGAGGACAATACATTTGGTTAGGGAATAACAGTGCTGTTCTAATGTGTTTAGATGGCTCTTTGGGTGCGCATTCTATTTTTAGCTCCCATACAGGAAGTAGAACTCACAACCCTCGGTTCTCAGGCTAGAGGTTTATGTCTCTGGGGAGAGGCCTGGCCTGAGATTGTACAGAGAATGTACTCTTAAGTCTGTGTGTGTGTATGTGTGCTATATTGCAGGTTCTGGTACAAAACATAAAAAATGTTTCTTATTCTTCTTCTTATTTGTCAAAAACCAAGACACTAACCTCAATGGAAAAGAAAATGTATGCATGAGCATCATACGATGGGATATCAGATGCAATTTATCCCAGATCCATATATGGATCTGGATCTGGTGGATAAAATATTTGGTCGAACAGGGGTTACATTTGTTGCTTAGCTGTACATTAAAAAAATACGGCGAGAAACATGCAGCTATCACTAATGAATTTACATTATAAATCTTTTTTTATACATCAGATTTCAAGGTAATGATGCAAAAGTTAGGCTGTATATAGGCAGAAAAGCGAAATCAGAAGACCTTTGGACCTTGGTGGAGGCACTGTGTGTCCCCTCTACAATAAATGGTTTTAGCTGTTGACTTTGTGCTTGCTTATGGTGCTTGCTTGCTGTCAAATGACTCAGTTTTCTCTGTAGACCCCTCAAATCCACTGACCTTTGCAACGCTTAACAAGCGGAATTTCAAGGGTTGTTTCAGTTCAGTTTTAAAGCATGATGGATTGCGACCATTCCACTTTGCATTCGGGATGCTATCTGCTGTCTCAAGAGTGGAAACAAGAGTGCACTTTATATAGACTGCTTTGATCTGAGCAGTACCAATAGATCACAGTTTTTCAGTGGGTCTCCCTCCCGTAGACGCTATCGCTGTCACCATGATAAACACAGACTGCAGACTGATACCTCCAAGCCTGTACCAACATGAAAGACAAATCTGTCTCTCCTTTTCCAGCTAGCTTTTCCGGCTGTGTGTGTTTTCCAGAACTGTGAGTGTGTTTTCCAGAACTGTGAAAGTGTTTTTCAGATAGGTGGAAATGAGTGGCAAAAACGTCCTTGGGGGGCCTTTCATGTAGATTTCCATCCAAACCACGATCACCCCTCAGCTGAGTGCGTGTCAGTTTGTCTCTGCTGTAAACGGAGTGTGATGTAGATTGACCAGTATAGTAGTGTTCCTAACGATTTGACTGGATTTGGACAGTATATTTGCACCTATGGGACCAGACAGAGATAATGCAGTTCATCTGGAGTCACGCAGGATCAAAACCATTTGGTATATTTACTTGTAATTTTTAGAATAACTATTTTTGGCATCAAACATGTGATGAGAGTGGAGGGACTTCCTACTGGCTTACTCATACAGAACGCTTTTACAAACTTATGAATGTGCAATCACTCATCCTCTCACACTCCTGCACAAGGTAGAGAAATGTCAAAGGAAGTTTGAAGTCTAAATCTGGTTCATTACAGGTTACACCACTATACAATCGTCAACAGTTCCATCCTAAAAGCTTTGGCCAGGAGGTTATCTTAGATTTTCATTATTGCATAATGTACTCGCCTGAATGTTCAAATAACCTGAGATTTATTCGACCCTACATTTGGAAAATATGGGTAAAGCTATAAGTTCACACATCATGCACATATAGTTTGTGTGCTGTGAATTAGCTTTGGTAACTTCTCAACTGTGTCAGCTGGTCTTGACCAAAAGGGGCCTTCATGTCACTGTGAGAGGACTCTGAATATCCGCCAGATGGCAAAATAAGCTGAAGAGAGAGACTATGGGGTCATATGGAAAAATACATATGGACGAGGTGAAAGACAAGTCATGTTTGTAAAGTATTTGAGGTGAGGATGCTGATGGAGAAGATGGATGTTTCCCTCACTTTGTCTCCATGACATCTACAGGGGACTTCCCAAGACAGCCCTGCTGTGTTCACGCCGGTTTCCACGATAATCAGACCTCCCCTCTCACAGTTAATCTTACAGTGTCATAACAAACTAATAAGTAATCACACCGATGAATCAGTGAGCTGTTTGAAGCTGTGAGAGTTGCTGAACGGATGCTGACCTGAAGAATTAAGTAAGCATTTTTGCAGATGTTTTTCTGCACTGAGGGCTGACTGAAATAAGAAAGAGTACGATCATTTTTGCATGTTGTCATCCTTCGTTTTTTTAAATTATGTGACTAAAACAAATCCTAAAGCTGTGAATTTAGAATGATTTGTTTATGACTATTTTGTCTCACAACTCGCAATCTCATGGAAGTCATTTGGGGGTTTTGAGCTTCTCAAAATAAAAAGATACACTTAGGAATGTGAAAACAGATGAATACAAACAAGAAACAGTTATTTCCTTGTTTTTACCAAACATCCACAAACACAGTCCGGCTTAGCATGCTTCTACATGTGTTTATTTTTCTCCAAACCGCTTTCGGAGCATCTAATGAGAGTCCTCTGGGTGTCCTCTTTATGGGCAGACCCCCATCTGTCCCTAATTTGGGCAGTTCCTCAGCTGCTAGAAGGGGGGGACAGTTATGCAGAGATAATCCTCCTTAGTGGATTCTATGGGCATAGGGCCAGAGTGGCCATGTCCACCAGGCCTCACAGTGTCACGGCTGAGGTATGCTTACCATTTCCTCCTAATGTAAGCACAAGCACCCCTTACACAGTCACACTCATGTAGCATGTAAGCACACATTAAGACGCCAGGACTCAGTAGGCTGTCTCACTGTCATAGTATTCCAAATGCATCACATCGAAGACAGAGACACCTCTCCATCAAGTGGTTTAAATGATTGATTCTAAATAATACCATTTTTTTCATACGCACAGGTTGCTAGTCCATCACATGTCTGATATTGAGACAGAGAAACCCATGAGCCTCATTCACACACAGCTTTCCCTCCTTAAATTTGCCGGCAAATCGCAGGATAGGGATGTGTGTGAATGCAACCTATGTTCTTGGATGAAAGCCTAGTAATATTGTTGGTATCAATGGAGGAATGTGTCTGTTTGAACAAAAGCACAGCTGAAGATAGCGGAAGATTAGAAGGTTGGCCATATTTTCATCAACCTGTTCTCATTTCCAAGTCGTCCAACAGCGGTGCGCCGTCGTATCCCGTGGCGTCACGTTATGCCTGCCCAAGGTGAACTTCTGCATTTGTACAGAGACGCACAGTGTTTTCATGTGGCTCCAATGTTAAGCTGCCTGCAACAATAGAGATTGCGCAAAGTTTGCTTTTTGGGAGCGCTTGCAGCTATGCATCATATGTGTGTGCAGGCTTAATGGCGCATTGTCGTCCTTGCGGGACTGCTCCGCAATGCCGGAATGTGTGTGAATGCAAACACAATACCCAAGAAAGGCCTGGCAGTATGACTGAACCAAATCCCGTAATGCCGGTACAGTAGCCCTAACACCTTTTCCACCAATCTCTGTGTGAAAGAGGCTATGCACGCTCACATTCACACCTACAGGCAAGTCAGAGTTCCCAATTCACCTAAACTGTCATTGGATTATGGAAGGAAAACAACGCAGACATTAGGAAGACACGCAAACTCCACACAGAGAGCCGCCGTGATATTGATTTAGGCTAAAGTCAATCTTGATTCATTTGTTCCTTGCCGTACCTCGAACTTAACCACAATCTACCGATGAGACAAAGACTGTAGGAGACACTTAAATCAGCAATGGTTATTGTGTAAAAGAGAAAATAGTCATTGTATGGGCTTAATCTGAAGAATCAAAGCATCCCTTACCTGAATCGTACCTTTTTCTTAACATTTTAAACCTAAATGTTACCATGTTATGTGCACTGAAGTGTTTTGAACTAACACGCCTCATAAACTCCATCAAACTTTGGAGCTTTCACTCTGTGCACTGCTGGTCTTTTGGGATAAAATGTCCCACATGGTTGGCAGGGCAAACCAGTGTTGCCGCCATGCTGTCACGGTAACACTGTGTCGACTTGTTGGGTGGTTCAGCTGGGATAAACACCAGAAACAGTTCTGTCTCCAGCCCCTTCCTCTTCTAATAACCACATATTGCGTTGCGGTCTGTTGAGAGGGGATAGTTCTTACAGGAAACAAACGAGGGGAGCTGTAACTGGTTTTAGGTGCAATTCAGCTTATTAGTTGCTTCCTCTATAATCTCTCTAACAGATCAAGCTCCACTGAGCCACCAACTCATTGCACAAGCCTAAGCAGAGGGTAATCATTACGTAACACAGAGAAGAAGTAGTGTGTTTGTACGTTTTTTTTGCCTGACTGATGTTGTTTAGTCATTGCAGTGTAAAGTACACCAGCTTAGACCTCTTAGAAGCAGAAGCAGTTCTTTGTAAGCCTCCCTGCCCTATTTTGTCCATGTTCACTCATGACTGCTGTGTGATGAGGACTATCAGGATTTTTGAATCATCTGTTTTAACTGCTTGTCTTGTATTGTATCGTATTTTTTTTATTTCCCTGTACAATTCATATCAATATTTCTGTTTCTGTTTTTTTAGCACTTATTCCCCAAAGGTTTGATTTTGCAGCTGATATCAAATAAATATTTTTGTTGAGTTTAAATAGATACTTGAGTGCTTAATAATAACTTGTGGAGTTTTAAGTTGCACGTATGCTAATGAATGATTGACTTTTCTAGTCCACCAGGCCGGATCTGTCCTCTGGACTCGTCCCACTGCTTCTCCTGCTCAGTGACTATGGCAGGAATTTTCACCTTAGTCATTGAAATGTAGCGTTGTCTCGTGCAGATGACTGTGGTTAAGGCAGGCTGCTCACCTGTCACACACAACACTCACATTGTGAGTGATAGTGATTTGGTGTAGAGAGTGAAATCCTGTAGCTGAGCCAACTTAATGGGCAGATCACTTGTCAAACAGGAGCTTTCAGTCCGTCTTTGTGTGTGTGTAAATTTGGTCCAGCTAGATCCAGTTCCGTATTACAACATTAAATAGCTGCAGTTCTCCTCTGTCTCACTTGTCTTCTCCCACTCCACTCTCTGTTTCACATTCTTTCACTCTCTTCCTGCCTTCCTCATTTCTCTTTCACTTCCCTTTCTTTCTTTTTTCTAAGCATGTTTTGGGTCAGAATAAAACAAACCACATTTGATGGAGTTGCGGGGGGAGATAGAGAATGTCTAAAATGGGTCAAGGAAGGCAGAAGGGAGAAGGAGGGATGACAGAATATCGAGGGGTGAGATAGGGAGTCCCCACCCTCTTCTCTCCCCCTGTCATCCCACTCCCCTTCTCTCGGCTGGCCTTATTTGGTCATGTTGCTGTGGCCATGGCAGGGGGAGAGAGAGTGGGGGAAGGATGGACAGATTGTTCTTTTTTCTCCTCTTTTTGTCCTCTCTGGATCGAGAGCTTTGCTTCAATGAGAGGTGAAGTCAGAGGAAAGCCAGGACTCTTAGGGAGTCACTGGAGGGCAGAAGTTTAACTCATCAATAAAATTCTGTTTAGTTCATCTGTAAGAATACGCTGCCATGTCCTAAACTTTCAGCCAGTGGAAAATTCTCTGTGTGTTCAGTTGCATTCATTGTGCCACAATGTCACAGCTGCTGTATGTGTGAGGAGCTTGTACTGGTACAGAAGAGGAACTCCATTATGCCGCACATGCAAATCAAAGGGTCTATGAAAATGAGACGTACAAACACCGACAGATCAGATGTGTCATAGTCATTGTACACTGTTACTTACCGTAGTCTAACTGCAGGATGTAACCACATGTTATTGCACTCGTATATCCAGGGTACATGCACACAAGCACACTGTCTTTCCTGTGCCTCATCACTGCTCCCTGAAGCAGACAAAGCCCTTTGATCTCCATTCAAGAGAATTGTGAATGTGCTTGAAGTGTAAGTCCGCACATGCATGCAGGTGTTGGCTGGGAGAAGACAGGGAAAGTTAGGGCGCATTCATATTTTCATATTTTTATAGCAGTCTTCATATGTCAAAGCTGGGGTCTTCAGTTTCGATTTTGTGTTCATCTTGTGTCATCACAACCCGAACCTTTCGTGTCTGTTGGTTTATCCCAAGCTGTGGCTGTGACCTCTCTCCCACAGCTTAACACTGACCTTTTCCAGGCTTCACCCAGAGTGCATTCATATTTTTACTTGCAGCAAGGAGGTTGTGTTTTTACCCTCTATGGTTTGTTTGGTTAGCAGGATTACGCAAAAACGTATTCATTTTGATTAAGCCTCATTGAAGGGTGCACGGCCCAGGGATGAATTTGAGGTGGATCCGCCTTTATTGATTATTTTTTAATATTGCCAAACAGGGCGCTTTTCACTATTTTTCCTTTCATTTTCCCATGATGCACCAAGCTAAATGGAAAAAAAGAAATCAGGCATATTTATCCCACGATAGACGATCATTTTGTTTCAGATCTGCTTATGATGGATGTGGATGCGGTGAACTGAAATGTGCTTGGACAGGGGGCACATTAATGAAATTGCTGTACATTAACAAATAGGGCTGAAACATGCAATCACCGCTCATTTGTAGCTGAGACGATGCTGTTTCAGCAGCTCGGAAGTGGTTAATGTCTCTAATGGCTATGGAGAAAAATATAGTTTATTATAGCTTTGTGATCTAATGAGTGCCCTTCTACTGTCCCTTGCTTTGTCTTTTAACTTGTATCCATGTTCCATTTTTAGCTATACACTTTTGTTTAGCCTGCAAAACATATTTCTAATTAATTTGTCTCTGTGTCCACGTAGTTGCATAACTATGTCTAACTTGAAACTTATGGCTCTGCCTCTTTCTTTCCTCTTTCTCATCCTCTGAACTCTGAATCCATTCATTTTTGTTTCCGTCTGTGTCTCCAGACTGTCTGTTCAGACTGTGTCCGATGAACCGCTATTCGGCCCAGAAGCAGTTTTGGAAAGCAGCGAAGCCTGGAGGGAACACAGACACAGTGCTGCTCAACAAGCTCCATGTGAGTGCAGTGACAACATCAGTCATTACAGGGCAGCATAGTGCACTCAGACTTCCCCTCTTGGCTCGGTGAAAATAACTGTCAAAGCCTAACTTTCTGCTGATTTTTTTAATGCAATGCTATAGAGTTATATGGTCAATGTATAGAAATTGCGACACTGCAGTCTGGTGCACTCGCAGCAATTTTGAAGTCCTTTTATAGACATTTCTGAAGCATTTCACTCCTACTGTGCTACCTTTCTGCCCTCTACATTCTCCTTTCCCTCTCTCTGCTGCGATACAATACCATTTAAAGCAATCTGCTATCTGACCACACAGTCATAAAATGATGAGATTGTAATCTCCTGTGTTTCCATGGAGATACAAACCATGAGTTTCAGGATAAAGCCCCTGTTTTAAACGTAAGACCTTTGTTACTCGTGTACTGTTGTGCATTGAATAAAAGCACAAGAATCACATAATGTCACACCACATTATTGTGTCTAACAGTTATTAATGACAGTGTTGGGGTTAGTAGTTGTGACATTTACTGTCTTCATTTCTCTTTTGTCACTTTCTTGCCTCCCAGCATGCAGCTGACTTGGAGAAGAAGCAAAACGACTCTGAAAATAAAAAGCTGCTTGGAACAGTGATTCAGTATGGGAATGTCATTCAGGTATGTTTGTCTGTGTATCATCCTCATAAGGTTAGGGTTAATGTGAATTGTTGCAATATGTCTGAGTGTAGCACCAATAATGATGATGCTTTTATATCAAGAAGAGCAAATGAGCTGGTGAATGGATGGGAAAGCTGCTTTTTCATCCTAGTCCATACACAACTGATAATGTTTTATCCTGCCTCTTACTCTTATTCTTCCTTCTCGTGATTTTCCATAACCTGAGATTTGAACACGTCTAATCCACTAGATCACCTATTCTGACTGTTAAATCGTACTTTGTGCATTGTTTCCACTCAGCTCCTCCACCTGAAGAGCAACAAATACCTGACGGTGAACAAGCGTCTGCCTGCGCTGTTGGAGAAGAATGCCATGAGAGTGATGTTGGACACTGCTGGAAACGAGGGCTCCTGGTTCTACATCCAGCCCTTTTACAAGCTACGCTCCATTGGAGACAGTGTGAGTATTCATTTATACAAGTAGATGTTACTTTTTATGGTGGATAACTAGGTTTCATTAGTTGGTTAAGACTGCAAAATCAAGATGTTGGCTTCTTATCACCCTTTTGTACGAGGCTATCATCACATCTGTCCTTGAACAATCCAACTAGTGTTTACCACATCACAAAGATCTTGTTGGCAAAAGCTCTTGTCCCATGTTGCAGGAAAGTAGGTGGGCCAGTGCCCAAGGACAAAGTGACCCAAGTCTGAGACTGCTAAGCTCCTCAGATAGCAGGATGAGCTCTGGCACAGAGCCCAAGAACCAGGGCTCGGAGAAACACAATCACTGTTACAGTTACAACCTACTGAGCCTAGCTGATCTATGCCAAAAGAGATTCAAGAATCAGTATATTACAGCAGTTTGTGTGCTGAGGATTCACAAAAAATCAGACATATACAAAGAATGGCCACTGATATGCAGCTAAATTGATCCATAAATGGGCTCCACACAAAAGTGAATGGGCAACATTGGGCCATGCACACAATATTAAACCTTCTTTTTTGTTTTACTTTCTGTTTTTCTCTTTATGTTTGTGTGTGTGTTTGAGGACAGGTGGTGATTGGGGACAAAGTGGTCCTCAACCCTGTGAACGCTGGTCAGCCACTCCATGCCAGCACACACCAGCTTGTAGATAACCCAGGATGCAATGAGGTCTGGTTGAGCCACTGCAATGTATCTTCACCCCTTAGATGGTTCTGTGTCTGCTGTGGGGAATTATATTTGAGCTTTTATCCATAACCCCTGTTTGGTTCTTAGCCACGTGGTGTGAAATACTACAGCATTTAGAGCATTATTTATTTACATAATAAACAGTATATCTGTCAATTTTGATTTGTATATTTGGTTGTTTTATGTCATTATGTACCAGTCACTTTTAATTTGAATTAAATATTAATTAAGAAACTGCTTTATAACCATTTTCAAGACTCCTGAGGTTCTCCTACATCATACCTGCAGTCACACTGGGCTCTGATTATTTATGTTTCAGGTAAACTCGGTCAACTGCAACACCAGCTGGAAGATTGTCTTGTTTATGAAATGGAGCGACAATCAGGAGATCATCCTGAAAGGGGTTTGTCTCCAGATAATCACATCTTAATTTTTTGGATAATGTATGTACTTTGATTCAGTAGCTTCTAGTTAGTCCATCATAAATCTCAGATTTTGAAACGATGCATACAGGCTGAAATATTTAATTTTGATTTAGCTAAATTGATCCATAAATGGGCTCTACACTGTCTCCTCAGGGTGATGTGGTTCGGCTATTTCATGCGGAGCAGGAGAAATTCCTCACCTGTGATGATCACAGGAAAAAACAGTACGTTTTTCTTCGCACTACTGGACGACAGTCAGCTACCTCTGCAACTAGCAGCAAAGCCCTGTGGGAGATTGAGGTGAGGAAAGGTGTGGCTGTGATGACTGTAGGTAACATTTATGTACCTCAGTTCATACAGCCCACAGTATGTTTTTGTAACAAACTTTGCATTGGTGTGAAAGGTTCCTGCTCTGTTCGCTCTGCCCTCAGGTGGTGCAGCATGACCCATGTCGGGGTGGGGCAGGTTACTGGAACAGCCTGTTCAGGTTCAAACATTTGGCCACTGGACACTACCTGGCTGCTGAGGTCAGTCACACTCATTGTATTCACACAGTATTGTAAATAACATGCTATATACACCAATCCTTCTTTTCACTTTTCACTTTTCATTAACTGATACTTAAAGACTCAGAAATTTATTTTGGCCATATTACTATATTACAACCAAAATCCCAGAACCTATCCCATATATATATATATATGTTATTAACTAGCGACATATTGCCAAACTCTGCGTGCTTTACAGTTTTTTGATCCAGACATTGAATCACTGTGTAATTGCAGGTGAATCCAGACTATGAAGAGGAGTGTCTCGATTCCCGCTCCTCAGTAAGTGACCTATACTGAAAGACTTATGCACAGTGGGCAATGTTGTATACATCTACAAGTTGATGTAATACCGTAATACCAGGCACCATGTAATGGCGTGCCACAAATTAACCGGCAGGTCTCCATTACAACCGTAAACATAACTCCAGTCAACAATTTGACCACAGATCCAAATCAGTTTGCAGGGAGTTCTTTGCCTCTATATTGTCCAGAATCTTCTATATTGGGATACCACAGAGTGCATTATTATGATTATATCAAATAATGCACCTCATTATTATGATTATATCAAATAATGCACCTCATTGTGTATTATTGCTTGTTTGCGCAATGATGGTTAATGATGAAGTGCATTATTAAATTGTGAATTAATAATATGGTATTATATCAAATGTTGTCCGCAACTGAATTATTGTAATGTCTGATTGCATTAGTTAATAATTTATTTGTTCTGTGTTCATATTGAACACTTAAAATAATGAATTGGAGGACGTAGTTAATGTCTTTGCCCAGTAGATGGCAGCCTCATTCTAAGAACGTATCTAGTTTGAGCTCGTTTTTGCTGGCTGTGGCAGTCAACATGAGGGCTGCTAGTGACAGTCAGGGCATTGGGGGTTCTGTGGCAGCTTTGCTAGGCCAGTTCCCAT
>OMOW01001681.1:1729-11870 GCA_900312555.1 Lamprogrammus exutus | reverse complement strand
TCTTGGTGGTGAGTATCTCCTCTCCTCTCCTCTCCTCTCCACTCCTCATATAGCGTGCGATACAGCAGTCTCATTTACTTTGTCTCTTCCCTCAGTTCACTTTCTGCAACTACTTCGCTGTGCTCTTCCACATCGCCTTCTTCAAGCAGGACGTGCCTTTGCTTCGTAAGGTAACTCTACAAAATAAGAGTCGCTGAAGGGAATGAAAAGGCTTTGTGAAAGGACATAAATAGTATCTCTTCTCTGTCTGTCCACATGAAGCGTCTGGCATCTTTGCTGATAGTGACCCAGCTGGTGAACCAGGTGACAGAAGTTGTCATTCCCTTCCTGGTGGACAGGTTCATAAGTGCCCCCCATAGGACAGAGAGGGAAGATGACCCACAGGAGGACAAATTTAGAAACCAAAGTAAACTGCCTCCTTTCCCCGTGAGTATATGTACAAATAACATTTATGAACATCAAAATGAGGATTTAAATGTCCTCTGGCATTGTATGACTGCAAGTGTCTTGTTTTGTCACAGGGTCTATTTGCGGAGTACATTGAGCTCCTGGTGCAGTTCGGGTATTTGAGTCTTTTCTCAAGTGTGTTTCCTCTGACGGCTGTGCTGCTGCTCATCAATAATCTGACAGAGATCCGATCGGATGCCTACAAAATCTGCAAACTCTTCCGCAAGCCATTCTCTGCCCTGGTGGCCGGAATGGGAGTGTGGCAGGTCAGCAAAACACACGGCACACAACACAAATCAATACACAGTGAACAAGAGTGAACAGTCTGTCACACTGTGTCACACTTCACCAGTTGTGAGCTTACAGTTTGTGTCTTTGTCTTCATAAATTCCACTCAGAAGCCTCAGTGTTTTACATGTACGGGAATGTGAGTGCAAAACATTAATGAGCATTGTGCAGCTGACGTGCCCTTAAGTCAGCACAATGCTGAGTCAGCCCTTCATTCCCGAGTCTGCCTGTGACCCTGAATGTGTTTGTGTCTCAGACAGCCTTTGAGGTCCTCAGTTTTGTCTCCGTCGTGTCCAACTGCTGGCTGCTGCTGCTGTCACCACAGTTGCAGAGGTTTTCTCAGGATGGAGGCATCAGCAGCACAAACATGCTGCTACTGGCTGTTCTGATGGAGGTAAAAGAAAGGATATAGTTAAAACACCATCATCCCTGTTTGTTAGTTTGTCGGTAAGACGGAAATGTGGAGCATGAGAACATCGAGAGAGCCATACTTAGAGGATTGTTTGGCCTTGGTGGAGGTTTAATGAGCACCCTTTTAGTTTTTCAAGTAAAAATGCCAAGCACTTGGCCTTCAGACAAAAAAAGTTATTTTAACGCGTTGAGGACTTAAGATGAGCATTTGTCAGTATTTTAGGACATCTAATGATTAATCAAAACAATAATTAGCAGATCATGAAGGCTAAAGGGCACTCAAAGAGGTCATACCTCCACCAAGGCCCAACTGTCCTCTGAAGTGTCTTTGTTTTCCAATATAAAGCCAAACATTTGCCATCATTTCATTGAAATCAGATGTGTAAAAAAAGTTATCGTGCAAATTAATATTGCAGACATGATCTTTTTTGGGAGCTATATCCATAACTATTGGAAACATGTCAAAATGATTTTACACTGCTGCACCATAGTTGCGTGTTTTTAGCCTTTTTTGTTTATGTACAGCGGCACTTTGATCTATCAAAGGCTCAGTGGAACAACAATGCTGTAAGATCTGACTGCTTATTGGCAGACACAGTGCTGAAGAGCTAGAATGACCTACACTGTGTTTGCTGCAATAACAGGATGTGGTTTCTTTTGCAACGGCACTATGTAGTTTGGATTGGTGTCGCGCATTTTGAGAATAAAGTCGATGTCAAAAAATGGTCAGAAATGAGTTAAGCACATAAACGTAGTCAGTGAAGGATGCTTTATGGTCTTGTAGGGTTATTTTGGCATTTTTATCTATGGATGTAATATTTTAGAAAGTCAGAAATTGTGAGACTTCAGCGAGATAGAGTGACTTCAAAGCCCTGTATCTCAAAACAGGTCTGGGTGTAGATAGAACCTTGTGATGGTAAGGTCACGAAATGTGTCCAATCTAAATCCATGTATCAAGATCCCAATCTAGATCTGTCTCAAAAACGTTTTCTTGATTCACTACACCCATCTACAAAATGCAGTAAAATCTGTTTTACTTTTTGAGATGTCCTGCTGACAGACAGACCAACAAACAAACCCCAGTGTGAACAGCCTCCTTGGGGTAACATTGTTAGTTTTAGTTAAATGTCAGATCAATTAATCTGGTAAAATTAACTTTAATTTTCATTAAGACACAGCATTATGCTGTCTGACATTCTTCATAACCTCAGAGTTATATATAGTTAATAATAAGATACTCTGTGATAAAGTCTCATCTTCCTCCCAAATGAATTTACCAACTTACTGTTTCAATACTGCTTTAATCAGGAGATGTTTATCCTGTGTGTGTGTGTGTGTGTCTCTGTGTGTGTGTGTTTTTAGCATGTGCTGATCTTAATTAAGATGGTGCTAGCAATCCTGATCCCAGATGAACCGGACTGGATTAGAAAGAAGAGAGAACACATTGAGTTCACCTCCATGCAGGCCCTGAGGCAGCAGGTCAATACCAATCTACTCCTGCACACACTGATGGACAGCAGCATGTTTGATATGTGGAAGTATTCGGAATTTTTGTAATAATTTGTAAAGCCAAAGCCTCTCTGATATATGCTTCCCTTCCTCTACAGAAGCTGCTTTCTGAAGTGTCCTGAAGGGTTCTCAAAGGGCTGAGGTGGTATTTTCCGTTGTCCTCAGCTGGACAGCACAGACTAGAAGTTACCATACTTAATGCATGGAGAGAGCAGCTGAGCACCACTATACTCCAGATGTCTGCTTTTGATACGATATGCTGTGTACAGATATCTGACAGATATCTGCTGCTGTCACGCTCGCTATCTAAGTTACCACAGTGCTTCTGCATTGTACACCATTTGAAATGCACCTTAACATTACACAAACACTGCAAGCAGCAGCTAAAAAGTGTTTGGTTGTAATATTAGCTGGTATGAAGAATGTAGATGGTCTTTAAAACATTATGGTTATGATGTTTTGTGAGTGTGGTGTGTTAAGATGAAATATAGGAAAGGTGAGGAGGTTTAGGGTTTTTATAAAATCTGTATGGCTGTGTAAAAAAAGGAAAAATGAATAAGAAACACAGGATACAGTATTTGGCTTTATTTTGGGAGGAAAACAGGCACTGAGAACTTGATTTATTTTTCCCCCTCCTAGGAGCGTCCTGCGCTCATCACTGCCACCTACTGATGAACTAGATGTAGTGATTGCCGCTCATAATTAGAGGTTAAAGGAGACATATGATGTTTTTTCCCCCATGTGTATAGTGTAATATAGTATGGAGTTTGTGTTTCACATCGTCAAAGTTGATGCCACAGCTGTTTACACATGCATAATGTGTAATGTAGTTGACAGTATAATGCTGTAAATATGAGATTTACCAGTGACAGTTACAATATATGTAGTAGACACATACCTGACGGTATAATACAGTAAATAAAGAGATTTTATGTGACAGTTCTAGTAAAATGCTGCAGATACAGCTTTTCCTGTGGCAGAGTATCATGCAGTGTGTGGACTAAGAGACCTGTCAATCAATCTTCCTCCAATGACAACAGCTTAGGCAAGGCAGAACAGGTTTATTTGTTTCGCACATTTCATACACGAGGCAATTCAAAGTACTTTACAGAGTAATTAAAATACAGTAAAGATAAGAGATTTATGATTAAAAAGAATGATAAAAAGACATTTTAAAATAAAATTAGATTTAGACTAAAAACAGACAGACAGGCAAATGTCCAGTTGCAAAATACACGAAAAAAGACTTACAAATATAAAAGAATACAGTTATATTACTGTGCAGAACAGGCAGTGAAAAGCAGAAAGGTTTTAAGCCTTGACTTAAAAGTGGCCAGAGTAGGGGCTTGTCTAATTTTAACAGGGAGGTTACTCTGTGACGCCTGATACCAAAACGCTGCTTTGCCATCTGGAGACAGCAAGCAGGAGGGCCCCAGAAGTCCTAAGGGCCCTTGAAGGTTCATTTGATTGAAGCATATCAAAAGTGTGCCGGGGCCCAGAACCACGGAGATCTTTGTTGACAATTGGCAAGATTTTGAAATCAATTTTCTGGGTAGCTGGTAGCCAGGATTTTGTAATGTGGTCGTATTCCTTAGTTTGTGTCAGGACCCTGGCAACGGCATTTTGAATAATCTGGCTCCTTCTTTGGTAGGCCTGTGAACAGAACATTGCATTAGTCTAATCTACTCGAACCAAGCTTTACCGTGTGTGACGAAGTTACTGATTTTTTGTGGCTGTTGAATTTTAAGTCTGTTTTAAGTCTTTGTTATGAGAAACAGGGAGTTAAATTAGCACTGACATTTTGTCTTCCTTTATGTGCTCCACAGACAATTATCTCAGTCTTATCTTTGTTTAATTGGAGAAAATTTGCCTGTATCCAGTCATTGACTTGTTCGATGCAGTGAAACAAGGGAATCAACGGGTCCATACTCAGTTGGTGTAAGAGGTATGTAGATTTGAGTGTCATCTACATAATTATGGTTGGCTACTTTATTTCGTCAGATTTGGCCTAAAGGGATATAAAGATTGAATAAGAGAGGTCCTAAAATGGACCCCTGAGGAACCCCACAGGTCATGGCCATTAGTTCAGAGACAAAGTTTCCGTCCATGGAAAAGCAGTTTTCATCGAAGCTGATTTCTGCAGAGATGACCATTGCACAGGTCTACACTCGCTCAGAGAAAGCGCTCTGCAAGAACGTCATGATTGAGGATGAGTTAAGCAGCATGACCCAGTGTTTAGCTGCAGCGCGTACAAAAAACAGAGAGCTTAAAGCCGAGGTAAAGGAGGCTCTATCCAAGGAAACTGAAGCCCTGGATCAGTTGCATTGGTGGCAGAAGAAGAACAAGTGCTTGAGCATTGCTGTTTTAAATGCAAAGTTGGATATTGATGAGCTCCAAGCTGAGCTGAAGGAAGTTACATACTTTAGGACCAAATCCTCTTTCCAGATGAACTCTGCAGAGAAAACAGCTGCACAGCTCAATGCCAGGCTTGAGGAGGATCCATCAAAGAAGAGCCTGGGTTTGTCCAAGGTGACTGCCATTCTGGATTCGCTGAAGTGGATGAGACGGGGTTGGAAAAAGAGGAGGTGCTTGGGAGCCAGGGTGAAGGATCTGGTGTGTCAGTTGAGGCTTAAATTGGACAAGCAGTCTGCTTCCTGACACCCAATTAGCTGCATCTTGATTTCTTTGCTCTCCATAGTATTGAAAAAATATATATACCGTATATCTGACTTGAGTAACTACATTTATGTTTGCTCCTCCAAGTTCAGGTACATCCGAGTGTCTTCAAAACTGTTTGTCTGTGATGATGTTATAATGATGTCCATGCTGTTGCCATTGGAGGAAGATTGATTGACAGGTCTCTTAGTCCACAACCTGCATGATACTCTGTCACAGGAAAAGCTGTATCAGCAGCATTTTACCGGAAGTGTCACATGAAAATCCACCTAGACAAACCCATTGGTCCTGAACTGCCCTGAAAACTTCCTTTTTGATTCATCCTTTACTTCTCTAACATGCTGACCTCAACATGTTACACACTCTTGACATACAAGGCTAGAAAGCATGTGTTTGGTCATGACATTTTTACTATGTTAAAATATACGTTCATGTCCTAATTTTACCCTGAGGTAAACACATGAAATACACTCTTGATGTCATTTGATGTCCCCTCCTCTCTTTTCCTCTCTGTGCATGTCTATAGTAGAACACCAAACTATGTGTACGGCATTACATGTATAGGTTGATCTGCTGTAAACTGTGTGTCAAGGCTCAAAGTTTGTACTCAAAGTGATGTGGAGCAACCAAAGAACCGCTAAGTGCTTTGCTCTGAGAAATATGTTATATTTTCAATGTGTGGTTTTAGTAGCTATACAGAACATCAGTCACTTATTTGCCTCTAACAATGACTTTGTTGGTAGAATAATATTATAATCTGATATGATAGTCATATTATAAGTGTGATTGCACTGTTCACTCTTCACTGTAGACAGATGTAACTATTCTAATTATTGTAAGAATATGCAGATGTCGCCATTGTAGAAGTCCGCCTTTGGAGATGATTTAACAGTTAGTATTATTAGCCACCAGGGGGCATAATAGATTTTCATTTCATTCCACATAGTAGCTTTGCTGGCCCTGGTGACTGCAGTGATTATTCCTGCTGCAGGACAGATGCATGAGACTTTCGCAGTTACTGCAGCTGCACATGTGCACTTCCAACACCAAGTCATAAATATGTGTGTGTGTGTGTGTGTGTGCGCTCTATCTCAAGGGATGATGAGGTGAATTTGATCAGACAATCCGCTCCAGGATCTGTTTCAGGTCAGAAACTGAGGGGATGATATTTGCTGGTTGTCCAATAAAATCATAAAACCATGAAAGGAAAGTGGTTGGCTGTTTTTGGAGAAAATTTAGGGACTATTGTTTATGGAATATTTGTGATTGTGTTTATTTTCAGGATTATGTAGTTTGTTGCAGTCCATTTTCCAGTTTTTCTGCTTTTAACTCTGCAATTAATTAAATTTAAATTTGGTTTTAGTTTGTCAAAAAAAAGAAGGGATTATTTTAAAAATGTATACATACATATGAATGAGAGAGAGAGAACATTTCTAGAAATAGTCAAAAAATACTTCAAAAAAGTAAACCCTAACCCTATCCCTCAACTATTTAGGTGGCAAATAAGACTCAAATCCAATGAAAAGTAAAATTACAAAAATGACTTTGGTTGTGATCTGGAATGTGGCTTATTGTACTTGAAAATGTTGTCACATTTTTCATATTTACCATCCTCATGTGGACATTGTGCTTGTGTATCAACACTCGTGAATCAGAGTAACATCAACACAGACCCTGTAAATTGAGGGGATATTTGGTTTCCATTGTGGGTCACCCTGCATTTGGCACAAACATTACAGTACATCCTCTTCCATATTCTACATAAAAATAGAACACAGCATTAATTCTGTCCGTTGAATCCATTTTAATTAATAAATACAGAAAAATAAGTTAATCTCTCCATAGAGACATGGCTCTAGTTACAATGCAGGGCAGCAGACACAGACATACCTGGGAGAGACAAGCCACACTTATACAGGAACAAACAAGAGTTTTTATGCTTTCAAAGTTGATGAAATATGAGCAATAATCAGATTCCACATGGTTTGCTCTCCTTATATAGCTACAGACCAACTGATCACAAGGTCCTAAGATAAAAATCCAATTTCCTGTATCCATGAAGCAGGAGTAAGCTGTGTTTACTGAACTATGGGAGGAAGATGTAGCTTATTATACACATTTTGGCCTTCTTTTGCTCTACAAAACTTTACACATCTTGTCTTTGAGAGAAATACAGTATGTATGTGAAAATACATAAACACAACTTGTATGGTATGAACAATACCATACTGAGGGATCTTCACTTAAGATTACACCGTTTTTTGCTCTGAAGCACCAACAAAACTATCCCCCAACCCCAGGTTACTGCTGGTATTAAAGCTACCATGTACAGAGGGAAAACTGTGTGCAGGTCATTCAGTGGGTCACCTCACAGTAGTGTACATGTTACAGTCACACAGGGGAGAACAGCCCTGCTAAATCCAAAACACGGAGGTATATTGTGATAAATGACAGTAATACCATGCACAAAGTCATACACTCTCCTAAGAATGAGTAAAGAATTACTTGAAAGAATTAATATCTTTACCATGTTTTTTAAAAAAAAAGTCAAATATTTTATATATGCAATTCCAAAATAAAACAAGTTAAATATTAAACTTTAATACGATTTAAAATAATATGCTTAAATAGATACCATGGAAGACCTGCATCCCTATCTTATCATCAACAGTATTATACAGGATGTTCGGGAATGTCAAATTAATAAGACTAAAGGATTAAGAGAACAGAAAACCATATATTTCATCTCAATACAGCTACAATTAGGTATACATATCATATCTCATCATATATCATTCTTTCTGTTAGAGCTTATATTAAAAGCTTTAAACCAAAGTGAGAGGCAGGTCGTGCAAAGGAAAAGGTGCCACTAAGTGCAAGGGTCAGATCTTCACTTCTTGAGCTTTTTTTTATTTTACAGCCGGCACCGACGTGACAAAACTGCCACATAAAGTAAGAAATATAATAGGCACCTTCTACACAAACAAAATGGACTGTGGCTTATTTGAGTTAAACAGTTGCAACCATCACATTGTCTCTTTGACAGCCTGTATGTGAAGTCTCCTCTCCTGCTGACATCTCATCTATTCAGTCCCCGTCATCTCTGTAGGTACAGCGTTCATCCTACTGAGCTGAACGATGGACACACTGTCCTGTGGCTCTTGCAATTGTCTGCATGCGACTGCACACAGCAGCAAAGGAATGAACTTTGACTACATCGCAGTGCTGTTCGGTACACCGGCTCTGGTGTATTACATGGTGAGCCCAGTGCTAGAACATAATGTGTGTAAAGGTGTTTGTTAGAGTGCAAGTATCATGCTGTACACTTGATATTTGAATGCTGAATGCCTTTGCATTTCTGTCTGAAGGTCTCTACAGCATAAAAGCTCCTCTGGGAGCTTCGGGCCTTGCAGCCACTTGCAGGCTGCTCAGCAGTGTGTTGGAGCTGTGTGAGCAGGTTTCCAGTGGAGTGCAGCAGCACCCTGGTTCGTTCAGCCTAAAGCACATGGCAGCAGTTGTACTGAGCCAGTGGCAGTATCTTGGACTTTTTGTGTGTGGGGATGTTGAAGGCCAGAGCTTTCTCACACAGGGGGAACTGAAACAGCCTCTCGCGCAGCTTTATACTGTGCCGCTTTCCCGACTCCACCCTTGGAGCGGCATCTGGCCCCACATCCCGAGACCCCAAAGCATTGTGGGGTTGCGATCTGTCCGTTTGGAGGTCATCTCTTTCACCTTCCTCCGCTCTTTCCTCTTGTTTTCCGCCTCTTCCTGTTCTTTGTTCCTCCTTCCCGTTCAGGCTGAGTCTGGGGGAGGGTAGAGGGAGGGAGGGGACAGTGAGGTGGTGGGAGCCAGCCTGAGTGAGGAGAGGATGTGGTTTGTTGGTGTTGTTGTTCAGCTCGGTCTCATCCTCCTGTGTTCCCTCTGGCTCCCCGTGACAGCACTGTACCCCCAAACCAGACAGGGGCGGTGGTGGCACCTCAGATGTTTGACTGACAGGCTTGTGTCCATCACTGCTAGGTTGATCTGAAATTACATGCCCACTCTCTCCAGCCCCTATTTCCATTTCCATCTTTTCCTCTTCCTCCTCCATCACCTCCCCTGTGCTTCCTGTCCTGGGCTCTTCTTTCTCTCTGTCTTCTTCTTGATCATCTGCTCTCTCCTTTTCTGTTTTCTCTGGGTCTGATGAGAGGTGACTGCTCTCTACCACTAATGAAGGCCTTGATGACAAACCCTCACCCTCTTCTGTCAGACTGTCCTCCTCCTCTTCTTCTCCTTCCTCACATATCTGCTGAAGTGCTGCAAGGGTTTTGACCACAGGAGGCTCTTCAGGTGGAGGTGGATGGGGGCTTAGGCTGAGGCTGGGCCTCCAAGCCTTCTGAGGTTGGGGCCTTGCAGCAAGAAGATCCCCACTTTCTGGTACTCCAGGGCGGTGGGAGATGGGAGACAGGGCCCCTGAGAGCCAGTGAGGCGGTGCCTCTGGAGTGAGCAGAGCATTATCCAGCCCCTGCAGCCACTGGTGAGCTTCCACTTCTTCAAGTGAAGCGCGGCAAGACGGATCCTTCTGGAGCATGCTGGAGATCAAACTGACAGAGAAAGAGACAGATAGTTTTATGCTTGCATGGATGCACATAATTATGGACAGGGCTTTTCAGTTGTTTTTAAATTTGTCAGACTTTGACCTTTAACCTGATTTGGATCTGATCTAGGTCATCTCATGCATGTAAAGATGTCCTGGAGGCTGTTCTTTCCTGCTCTTATCCTGAAATCAAGTGCTTAATCATGTGACCGAGGGCAGATCGGAAGAGCGTCG